>JAPYYR010000637.1:0-40818 GCA_030523065.1 Aphidius colemani
CGTCATGAGAAGCAATGAAAAATAACATAAAAAAAAAAGCCACCGACAATTGTCATTTGTATATATGAAAAAAGAAATTACGTAAATAAAAAAAACACGTAAATATTTGTGAATCGATGGTAACTTTGAATAATGCTCTTGGCTAAAATTCAGATAAATAAATAAATGAATATAAAATAAAGAAAAATATAAGAGAAAATTTTATGTTATAGTAGCCGCAAGAAGTAAATTGAAAGTTGAATAGTGGAAAGCTTGTGATGCCAATGTTGGACAACTCTTTCCAGGTATAAAAAAAAAAAGAAAAACTATACAAATAGAAAATGTATTTAGTGCCTAAAGACCAAAGAAATTATTATCTTATTTTCTAGATGTCATTTGTCCTGGCAAAATGACAACGATCTTCACGAAGGTCCATTTAAAAAAAAGATAAATAGAAGAAGATGAATTCATATCTGCTAAATAGATTTTTAAAAAAACAACCAATAACAATGTTAAAATCAGAAAGAAGAAAGACGACTTGGTTTGTTGAGAATTTTCTCATGAACAAATGACAAATCGAACGTGGTCAAGTCCGAGGTCATTTTGAGCTATCCTATCTTGAATAACATAAAAAGAAAAAAAAAAAAATGATTGACGATGATTTTTAACACAAATCTACGTTGTATATCTAGATTTTCTCAAGGTCTAAACCAATGACAAGTCTACCTCCCTCACTACACAAAAAAAAATACTTTAAATAAAGAAAATAGAAGAGAAAAAATTATAAAATAAAAAAAATAAGTAGCATGACGAACGCACATCTCGAGGTTCTGCATCGAGATGATCGATGAGACGATAGGCTATGCTTATGCAGGGTCTTGAAAATCAAAAAACCAACATTCCAAGATGCTTGCATACGTGTGTTGATAAAATACAAACACATTTATAAACAATCTCGTTATTTACATAATTTAATTTTCATTTTTAACTTTTTTTTTTCTTTCCCCGATTGAAAATAATTAGCAGTTTATAAGTTTGTTGAGATTTAAAGATCTGTCATGATCAATAAAAAATAAAATAATCATAAATTTAAGGAAATATATGAAGAAAAAAAAAGTAAAAAATGTCGGTACATAACGTCAATGTCATCATGTTAAATATCAACATGGTAATATAATTTTAAAAGACTAAAATTATACTTTTTATATTTAAGATTATTGACGTTGATAGAGTACTTAACGCTCCAGTAAAAAATACGAAAATATAATATTTATATAATTTTTATAGCAACGTAATTTTATAAGCATGTATTTCATTTAATTTTAAAAATAACGTTAAATAATAATAATAATTTATTGATTAACTCACGATAACTTTTGCAAGATAAATCTCGAATTCTTCGTAAGGATCCATATCTTTTGCTTCATGCAGTTCAATGGTGTGATTCACCAACTTGTCACGATGATGATCATTAATTTTTTCCTCGATTGTTGATGATAGATCATGATCAGTTGTATTTAATGATATTTTATTTAATATCGGTATTCCAGTGACTATCGGTTCAATCGTTTGTCGATCATCGACACTTTGTATTTTGGTATCCATTTTGTCACTCTTTTATGCATCACCTTGGTTCTTGTGGCATTTTAACCATCCAACTGTAACATAAATAATAATCTTTAATAAAACATGATAGACTTGAACAAACAAGCTCAAAAAAATATACGCATGATGATTTAAACAACAAGAATTTTAAAACAGTTTGAAAATAATTCTTATTTTCGCATATATAACACATTTGTATATCTAAATTTATATCAACTCGAGTGTTTAAATTTCAAGCGAATTATTATTAAAAACTCGTTGACCTACATTTCAACATCATCAATAGATTGAAAAAAAAAAATTCATATTTGATTTTAATAATTTTTTTATTCTAAACAAATAGACTTTCAATTGAGTTGTAATGGAAAATTTAAAAGTTTAGAAGAAATAAATGAAATGAAAAATTGGCATAATCAATTTTCTTTTTGAAAATAAATTGATTTACTTATGATAAATTAGTTCAAGTCTACATAGAGTAGTATTCGTATGTGAATATAATGTATATGATAAATAAAATATATATATAAAATTTTTTTAATAAATTAATTTTTATCTGAGCGCAGAGTTTAATGATTTATAGTGGATATCGATTAAAATTAAATACTGTTTTTTTTGTTTTATAATTTATTTAATGTTTCATTGGTTATTATGTATAATTATTCATGAAGAGGTACACTTTTTTTTATCATAAAAAAGATATAAATAATATAAATTTTCAATGATAATAAGAGTTTATGTATAACCGAGTTATTATAAATTGAAAAATATTATTCAATTCAATTTACTGAGACCGGTCTGTGTAACAATTTTTAGATTTCTATTTTTTTACTTTTTACTATGAGCATCATTCAAGTTGTTGTTATTTTTATTATATTTTATTATTTTGTTCATTTTTTTTCAACTTGTGCATATAGCCGCGAGTGCTAATAAAATTCATTCGATCCAAGTTACGTGATATCTTGATTTGGATCGGCATCAATATTACACAACGTGTATTATACGAAGGGCTCTTTATTCTGGAATAAATATTGTCAGGTTCCAGTTGTTTTTTTTTTATTATTTTTGTTTCAACTTATTTCTTTGTTCTATTTCGTCATTATCTCGGGCAACAAATTTTATATGTACCTGCCTACAATAAATACAGTGAGGATTATCTTCTATCTGACCAAATGAAACATCTCTCTTTTGTAAAATTTTTTATTTTTATTGGCCAACAACCTAACAATTTAATAGTAGTAAATTTTATTTTTTTTTTATTGTCGGATTTTAGAAAAATGTTTGGAAAATAAAAGATACTCTTATGCTAGTTGAATGGCTTTATTTTTTTAAATTTCTCAAAAATAATGTTATGCTTTTTTAACGTTGAAAGTTAAAATTAATTTAGATTTTTAATTCCCAAATTAAAAGATCGTTTTTTATGGTAATTTTATTTTAATTTCATAGCAATAATATATTATATACTTTTAAAAATTATACCCGACAGAAAATTTACGAGAAAAAAAAACGTCTTTATTCAGGATAATTTTTTAATATTTTTTTAGTTGAAAAAAAATATTTTCTCAGTGTTAATAGACATCCAACTACTATCATCAACTACAAGTGTCAAGAAAATAAAAAATAATAATAACATAATGAAAATAATAAAAAAAAAAGAGTAAAATAATGGGCTTTTCAGCAAAAGCAATTTGTCAGTCAACAAAAAGAAGTAGATAATTTCACGACAACCGGGAAGTTAATGTTAATGCAAGTCAACGACGGAAGTGACTTTTAGTGCATTCATAAATAAAATACGCGTTGATGATAGCAAACAGCTTTACCTGAAATTTTCAAATAAACATATATCCAAGATTTAAAGTTAAAATAAATGTTTTACTTCAAAAATTCATAGATAAATGATGGGAAAAGAATTTTCATTCATATTATCTTCTTATAATGAGAATTATAAAATATGAACACCACAAATTGACCTATAAAAAATATAAATAAGTAAAAAATTAATAATAATAAATAAAGTAAAAATAAAGATGGTACCTTGTCAGCCATTGGTTGTTTGTTTTTTTTTTTTCTCTAGTGAAAAAGATGGAATAAGGTCAGAAAAAAAAAACATAAAAACTGAACATTACACCGCTATGTATGGAAATCGTCAATGATATAGTCACTCATTTACTCAATAAATCCGTTCTAAATGAATAAAAAATATTTTCGCGACAACATTGTCAACAATATCAAAATAATAATAACACAAAAACACGACCGAACTTTCTGGAACGATAAAAAAAAAAAACAAAAAAAACTCGACGGCGTCACTTACTATTATCACAAAATCAACACAAAAAACAACTGAAAACTCACGAAAATTATTTTTAACGTACTTCTGACTATCAAGACAATAAGACTGTGATATTTTGATAATCAATTTACACTTGTAATTAACAGAAAATAACTTACATTTCAGAGTGAGGCTTATGCAACCGGTGAAAATAAAACAACTGAAGTTCTCTCTAACGAGAGGGCCAATGACAGAGAAAGAACAAGGGAAAGATGGGGAGAGAGAAATGTCTCTCTCCAGAGAGAAAAACGAACTTTAGTTTTAAAATAAATATAAACAAATAAATCAATTTATTTATAATAAAAAAATTTATTATTCATATTTGTAATGTTTTGGTTATTAATATTTATCAAATATATTTTATAATTAGATTTTAAGATTAGTTATTTGTTGATTATAATTCACTCTCTCGCCGCATGACACCGCTTTTGACAAAAAAAAAAAAAAAACTAAAGCGATAATAATAATAATTAATTACATAAGCATCAGTTTGACTTGGAGTGACCCACGGTTGCATATCACTCCAAATATATATTTACTTTTCGCGTTGATAATGTTAAAATTAGTTGTAAAAATATAGAATACCGTAAGGTTGTATTGTCTTGATAGTGAAGTATACAGTTTTGTGAAAAAAATATTAATAATGCCGTTAATTATCTTGAGTGAAAAAAACAAGCCGTGATTTTTGCTTGTAAATGTGTCTTAATTATGTTAATAATATTTATAATATAGTGTCTAAAATAATTCCCACAAGTTTCATATTGTTTTGTTATACGAGTTTTTATCTGTATGTATTTTATTTATATACGGGTAATTATATCGAGTTATATTTTTTGGCAATTTTTTTCATTCTCAGTATGTCTCAAAATGGCGGTTTTTTTGTACCCCAAGTCGTGTAAAACAAAAAAATTATTAAATTGGCGGCCATTGTTATGTCCACCTATCAACGTTCGCGAGTTTCCATTATTTTTTTCGTATGTGTTGAGTGAAAATTTTAGTTATTTTAATTTTGATATCTCAAATTGTAAAAAAATTACGTGTGTGTTTATGTGTGTTTATGTGTGTTTATGTGTGTTGTTTATGTGTGTTTATGTGTGTAGTGAAAAGTGAGTGTTGATATTTATTGTGTTAAATTTCATAAGCCATTGGATATTTCAGGAGCTATATGCGGATACCTCTATGCAAAGTGAGAACTTTATTTATTTTTATTAATTAATTGATTAATTAATTGACAATTATAATCCAACAATTATTGACATTTTTTTTTATTAATAACAATTAAGTCTTATGTAAATGTTTTCGACATAAATCTTTTATTTGCCACGTAGCCCCCCCCCCCTACATAGGGCAAATAAAAAAAAAAAAACAAACATCTACACACACACTCACTCGCGCACACACGTATATAAAAAAGAATGTCTTATGCTATCTCTAGATGTCTCTATTAAGTTGCATTTATGTTCCAATAATTCTAGATTGTTTGATGGCCAATTCACTTAATGAAAATATCAACAAATTAAAAATTAACGAAATTAAATATCAATATATTTATAAAATTTAATTGACAGTTTACTTGGTAATTATAAAGTCTGTAATTATTCGATTAACGACAAGAAATATATCACCGTGGGGAGCGAGTTGATATTAACGAAAAAAAAAAAGATATAAAAAAAGTGTAATGGAAAAGTCCAAGTGTCGACGTAACTCTAATTAATTCACACTTGAAAGTATTTGTATGTATAAATAAAAGTAAATAAATATATAAAATATCATATGAAGTATATAAAATAAAAACAGTCGTGGTAGTTGGGTTGTATTCTGGTGAATGTTATCGTCGCCTGTCTACCGTAAGCTCTCTCGGTCTCGTGAGCACGTGGAGATTCAATATGCAATTGACATCAAGTTGGTACACAAAGAGACTGCTTGATCGAGTCTTGAACACACTGGCGCGCCAACATCGTGACACGCGTCACCCTTATGTTAGTCTTGCTACTTATTTATTTTTATTATTTTTCAATAATTTTAATTATTAAAATAAATAAATTATCTATGCTTACATGTGCATCAAATTCATTATAATTATGATGTTGTTGTTGTTGCTGTTGTTGTTTTTTTCTTGCTTATATAAAATAATAATAAATCAGTGTAACTGGAAATTCAACTGGGTATTCGTTCAGATGAAAAACGATAATTTATATTTGATTTGTTGATTACATACCGATGAACACACCGACTTGGGGTGATATTTACGTCATGATCAAAAAAATAAAACACGCTTTTTTTAAATTCATACATTTATAATAATAATGTGGAAAAATAAAAGTTGATTGACTTGAAATATAAGATGTATGCAATAATTATTATTAAAAATATTTTTAATACTTTCATTGAGAGTAAAAAGAGAAAGAGAGAAAATGGTGTTGAATTTATCTGAGAATATTCGTAAACTTTTGGTCAGCTGTTATCATAAATGAAATTAACGATATTTTTGATTAGACGGTTGTATAAATTTATCAAGTTATTACAAATTTATGAATTTATATTTTTTATTTTTAAATAAATAAATATTATACATATTTTTTTTTTACTTTTTCAAAACAAACAAAATTTAAGGAAAATAAAAAAAATTGTATATTATATTTGACCTTTTGTTGGGCCCATTATTCATAACCCCAACTCATTTTAATATATATTTTTTTTTTATATGTATTTACAAACGTGAGGTTAAAGAATGATGATATGATATAGAAAAATGCAAATACGTAATTTTAAAATTCAGAGATACACATCTTAAATATAAAAAAAAATAAAATAATTTTACATAAAGCGTTTAAGGGGTTGTCTGTATCCGGTGGAAACTAATTTTATTTACCACCAAGGAATCTTTTGAATGAATATTATGTTAATTTAATTTTTTTGTATATATTTTTTGACAATTTTCAAGTGTTCCATACAATTATTAAATAAACAGAAAACTCATCTTGACAATTACTATATTTTGTCTATTGACGAATGTTTAATAAATAATTCATTTATTTATATTTTGGTAATGTCAATATAAATATAATTATATGGAGTGTTAAAGAAAAAAATATATATAAAACACAAGAAATATTTTTATTTGCTCATATTAAATCAGCCAAAAAATAAACACGAATCATTCGATCGCAATTTGGGAATTCTGCCTCGGGGGCAGACGGTATTTAGCACTGATTTTCAATGATATACCTCAACATAAAATAACGGAACATAAATATTCGAAAAATGAAAAATTACATTGATCATCGATTAGTATAATTTAATAAACATAATAAAATATCTTGACATCAATTATTTTTATTGATACATACATGACAAACTTTATTTTAAAAATTAAATAGGACAATAACTTTTACAGCAAAATATCTCCAGAATATCTCTTATGTTTAGCGAATGCTAAATACTTTCAAGCATATATGCATTATACATGTACAAATTTTAACATGTAAATAATTATCTCAAAATAAATTCCCAACAAAACGAAAAAAAAATAAATAAATAAAACAAATCTTTATTCTAAAAATTAATAACAAATACAATTAATTTTTTTCCTTTAAAATTGAGTATTTTTGTTTGGCAGTTTTTATATATTGAGTAAAATAAATCCTCGCCAAGACAACTGATAATTTTTCATTCTTCTGTAATTATCTCGCGAAAAAAAAAAACAGCAACAAAGCTTATGTAACTCGTTTAACTTTTTATTTTTTTGTTGAAACAGGATAACAGCAATGTACGTAACAAGTATATTTATTTATTTTTTCTTCGAGATGCTTAGATATACTCCTCTTTCATACGGACATTGTATATATATATACGTGTTATGTATTTATATATGCACTGAGGCAAAATAACGCGAGAGAGTAGTTGTATGTATATAAGAGTTTTGTAATTGCCCGTCGTCATTATCGTGCTACTCGACTTGACGCGATGATTGCGGGGCACAGACGGAAGTAAAATGAACAAGAGTGCGCATATATATCTATATATTGACCGTGTGGATCCCTGTACTGATCACGACTGAGGGCATGAAAAAATGAATAAAAAAAAAAATTAAACTCGAGAGAAAAATGAGCAAGATAACCATGCGGGTATATGCGATTAACGCCTGATGAGCAATTTGATATACACAAAACCAAGAATAATTTGAACGACATTGTGCCGAATTGAATTACAAATTGTGCCAATCGTTATAAAAACCAGTATGTATCGTACAATCGATTCTTTTTTTTGTTCTTTTAAGCTCTGTATAAATTTAATTGATAGATTCTATCGATATGGCATTGAAAATTAAAATAATCGTTTTCTAATTTAATTCAAAAACCAACTTGAAGAATATTGTATTTGTAAACTTTTGAAATCAATTATTAATTAATAATTTTTCATGTTGAAAATACAATATTCAAATGTTTCGGTTGAAAATATACACAAGTTGTTTTATTATTTCCATTTTTATTTACCAAGTTGGATAAGAGTAGTGAACAATGTCGACACTGTTATCAGCAGCATTGCTTAATTTGAAAATAAAAAACCCAGTCAAGTCATAGAAAAAAATAGCTGATAAGACATACAAGTCGACAGCAGTGTAATATTATAATTTTAAAATATAATATCTCAACCGAGTTAGATATATAAAATAAAAAATAACATAAAACTATCAACGCATCTTGGTCTTCTTCGTTTTTTTGTTTCTTTTTTTTTTTTACTTACCTCTGAACAAACCGTTCGAAACTCACAGCGGGTTCTCGAAGAGGCATATAATGTTCCGAGGCTGAGGCCTTGCAAGGTTATTCTATCCACATAGAAGCAACAGTCACTCGAGAATTTGCAAAAAAAAAAATATACTGCTGTCAAAAAAAAATAATAAATAAATAAAAACAAGAAGAGCCTCTCTCTCTATCTTCCTTGAGCCATAAAATTTTAACGCATGAATTTAAATGTATATTGTTTTTTTTTTTTTAAATTTTATTTTCATCCTGAAGGATTCAAGGGCTATGTCATTCGTAAAAGAAGAATAAAATAAATTTAAAATAAAAAAATTTTGGTATATAGACAGAGGGAATCTTATGTGGACAGAAGGAATATTTGTTTAGGTTACAATGAAAGAATATAATAAAAATAATAAAATATATACATAGGAGGCTACAAGGGCATAAAAGAAAGAAGATTCATGGTACGCCCTCGAGTCCTCTCGAATTACAGAGGTCATCGAGTTACTCTTTATATTTAATACACCCAGTCATAGCAGTACAGATAGATGAAGTATTGAATTCCCCATGATCCTTCATTCCTGATCCTGCCAATTGTTTATTTTATTATTATTTTTAATCATCATTTATTCATTTTTGCCCTATTCAAATTACAATTGTGTGTGTCCGTCCTTTTTGTAGTAATCAGCTTGGCTGAATTAGAAAGATGATGCTAATTACTCTCGTTTTTAACTAGCTACAACTGATGAGAGGAAAAATAATAATATTTTTTTTATAAATAATAAAAAAATATATCATGTGAAATGTGATGCGGTTGTCAAGGGTCAGGAACCGTTTAGCTTTTGTAATGAGAAAACGCCTCGCGGTTGCTCACGCGGTTTTTAACACAAGAGAGATCAACATTATACATTACACATATGCCAAGAATAAAATGACAAAACGACTAGTTTATTAAACTGGTTTTTTATCCAGTTAATAACAATATGACTATTTTTTTTATAAT
This sequence comes from Aphidius colemani, assembly GCA_030523065.1. Taxonomy (NCBI): domain Eukaryota; kingdom Metazoa; phylum Arthropoda; class Insecta; order Hymenoptera; family Braconidae; genus Aphidius; species Aphidius colemani. Next base: position 9,662 of record JAPYYR010000637.1, read on the forward strand.
CACCATGGATCTTTACTGATATTAGACTCTCTAAATAATTATTGTCATGAGTGTACACTTTTTTTTCAAAATTATAATATAAAATTTATGATTACTATTATGTAGAATATATCCACACCCAAACTAGAATGTTTTTTTGAAACTCATTTACCTAATTAAAACCAGAGAAACTCACTAAGCAGTATAATCAGAAAACCACATGAGAAAATAAATTTAAAAAAGAGAAAATAATTAATAGAAAAAAAAAATTTCTATTTATATTTTTGTTAGGAAAAAGGGATACTCATTTGTACTTGATTTTTTTTTTTTTTTCTTACATCTGCAATTTTAATCACGAAAATTTCTCTATTGTGTGTTCTAAAACATCCGGCCATTATTATTATTATTTTTGTTTTTTTTGTATTGCGTGAATTTTCTCATATTTCATGGTGATAAAGAGAAAATAAAATATTTAAAATAGATAAAAAAATAATAATAATATTGAGTCATTTCCTCTGACCTTTCAGAAACTTATAAACAAAACCCGGGAGGATATAAAGATGATTACTGTTCTTTTTTCTCTTTTTTTTTTTTTATCAATTTTATGGCCTCTTGATGAAGACATACACATATGGGTAATTTATATTTTAGTTGTTTGTCAAATACATGAGTCATGATGTTGACTACAATACTGCCAACAAATGAATTAAGTAAAAACCACATACAGTGAGATAAATTAAGAGAAAAAAATTTAATAAATATATTTGTTAAGTGAGAAGACAAGGGAGAAAATTAAAAACGATTAAGAACAATTATAAAGAAGCCATTGTCACTCGGTGCGATCTCTATGTTTTTATCTAAACTTTTTCAAGCATTTTTGTTTTTTTTTTTGTTTTATTAACAATTGATGATTGATAAAGATAATCAGCCATGCGTAAAACTAACTCATCACGTGAAAAATATAAAAAAAATAACGACCACAAATAAATACAGAAGGTGCGACTGAAAAACAGATAAAAATTATCTTTTTTTATATATCTATATCAACGGAAGCAGCTTTTTAAAATATATATCCATTTTATTCTTAATTAAAATATAAAAGCAACGACAAATTTTTATTTAGTTTAAATATCATTAAAAATTCATTACAATAAAGAAAAAACTTTTGCAAATAACATATACATATATAAAAAATAAGTTTAAATTTAATGAAGCGTTGAATTGCTCCCTTTCATCGTCTAACCGGCTTGCCAAAAAGACCTTATAATAATTTGAATATGTAGTTTTTTTTTTTTCGTTTATTTTTTGATAAAAAAAAATATCCAAACAACATACGGTGTAAAATTTGTAAAATACAAGCAACAAACAAGAATATCACGAAGATATTTAAATTTGATAAGAAACTCATTGACACTGTTGCGACATAAATTTAAAACAAATAACATATATATACTACTTGATTTTAAATTGCAAGCTGAAATCAATAATTTTATTATTTTATCGAGGCTATGACATTGCTGAGACACTTTTAGCAAAAAAATTGATAAAAATTTAAACCAAATAAAAAATATAGTCGAGGGAATAACATCGTCATCGGAAAACCACGACGATCAGTACAGACAATAAATATAGAAGCAACAGCTGTGAAAAGTAGAAGAAAAGTTATTCTTTCAAAGTGTAGATACCATAGTTTAAATTTTCTTTGCTTTTTTTTTGGTCTTTTAATACATATTGAGGTAAAAATAAATTGTAAAGATGAAAAGAATAGCAGGGGATATAAGAGGATCAGCTGCAACTGTAAAATAATATCGAAAATAAAGTAAACCATAGCCTTTTAGACGAAATTTAAAAATACAATTCAAATTACAAACTTAATGGAAATTTTTAGGGTTTAAATATTTGAAAAATAAATTTATTTTAAAGGCTTAAACCTTGAAAATTTAAATACACTTTAATCATTTTTTTTTCTACAGTTTATTCTAATTTATTTATTTAATAATTGACAAATAGCTGGATCTTATCATACTCACATCCCCAATTGAACAAGTGTAAACAAACCACAAAAAGAAAAACAAAGTGTTATGTGCGAGAAGATTGAGTGTCGAAAAGTCAAAGCATCTGCTCCATTTGCTCTTTTTTGATGTATTTTTTTTTTTTTTCTTATTTCTGGGAAATAAGACGACGTCGATGTAGGTAAAACTGAATTAGGATATTAAAAAAAAATCTGGCACGCACGTGGGGGCCACGTGTTTTTTTAAAATATATTTTTTTTATAAGAAAAAAAAACGATTCAAGCTATTATATACACAAAGAGCCATAATAATAATGAAAATAATAAGGATAGAGAGAAAATAGAGCTAAGGGTTGATCTTTGAACGTTAATGTCTAGACAAAAATATTGTCGCAGGTTTTTTTCAAAAATATGTGGATAAAAAAAACACTTGCCCGGGGGTTTGCATCATCTCAATATCGATGGTATCAGAACTTATATTATAAACTCACCGTGGGGTCTCGGTACACATTTACCCATATATATAAATACATTAATAATAACATATATATGCTCAATCAAGTTGGTGCTGTAGGCGCCGCGAACCGTGAAATACAAATCGTGGCTTGTGAAAATAAATTTGTCAAGATATGCGCGCGCGAATAAAACGGTTTATTCGTAATTTTTTTTTTTTTTTGCTTTTTTTCTTTTACAAAATTAAGCCAAGAATTGATAAAACGTTTATAAAAATATTAATAATTTTAATGATACCGTGAGCACACAATTTTATACGAAAATTTATCATAAAAAAAAGGGGAAAAAAATTATAAAATTATCATCGTAATTGAAAATAAATTAATATGTAAAAAAAGAATTTTATAAATGTATAATTTTGAAAAACGGAAAGAAAAAATTTAATTCAAGGTTTTTCGGTGTAATGTCTGAAATTGTGGGTAAAATTAAAGAGAAAAAAAAATGATTTATGGAATAAACAGAAATAATTATTGAAATATAATGATAAAATTAAAAATTGTGGTAACATGTGTTAAATCATCAATCCACGTTGTAAAAAGACAAGGATAAAGTATGAAAAATGATGATAGATAATGAAAATAAAAATATATATGTATTACGTGTCGTTTTAAAAGGGAAAAAATAAAAATCATTATTTGTCAAATACACAATCATATCGAAGTACAATATATTTTATCTGTTCACCGTTTTGAAGGAAAAGAAAAAGATTTTGTATTTTAAGATTAAAATATTGATATAGATTTTACTAGATTATTTTTTTAACAATGCATTCAACGAGTCATCTTCAAAATTCTTAATTGATGTATCAATAAGAAGACAGCAGAAAAAAAAAAAAAATAAAAAAAAATATTGCCTTGACGTTATCGTAGAATGATTAATGGATTTGCTGTTTAAACTCTGTTCTCTCTCACAATCTTCAAAAAGTTTCTTATTCTCAGAATATGTAGTTAATCTAGTTTATTTTGAGTATATTTTATACTCTTTTCAAATAAAAATTTACTCGTAATTAAATTTGCGAAAATAATCAATAAAAATAATAAAAATAATCAGTAAAATGCAAATGACTTGTCATACATTAAGAGGTCACGATAAATAAAATTAAAAAAAAAAAAATTCATTCACTCCAAGCATTAATTTTTGCTGACTCTTTTGTGTGTGATATGCAAAATCGAAACGTTAATCGAAATCAAAATGTTATTTTTAAAAATAATATTAAATTTTTATTATTTCCATTTTATGAATAATAAAAAAAGGACAATTTTTTAAGTCATCATTGGGTCGGGAGTTTGTTTAGCAATTAATAAATAATTTTAATTAATTTAGTTTCTTATTTATCATAAATAAATAATTGTGTATAAAGCTTGTTTTTTTTTTTATAATTTGCATGTTTAATTTTATTTTAAAAATGAAAAAAACGAACGTACAGGAACTACCGGGATAAAATAAGTGCGTTTATATCACCCCCGAGGATATACTGATGCCCTTGGGTTATATTTTTGTACTCTCATAGTTAATCTACTGAAGATAATAATACGAAAAATAAAAAAAAAATAAATTTAACAGAAGAGTATATTTTACTTGTGTATATATGCATTTTAATAAAAGTGTATTATGAAAAAGAACCTCGTGGTGTACACACGCGTCAAACAAGAGTGTACAACTCAAACGGAAAAGGTGGAGGCAAATTTCTTAACGGCAATTTGCATTCTCTCGTATAAAAGTGCAACGGAAGGTAGAGGAGAAGATGTCAAGGTCCAGTGAGACTTGAGTCATGTGGGAAACTAACAATAAGTTTGTTTAAAAAAATTTAAAAATATTAAAAAACAAAAATTATCAATCTGAATCATTGAAATTTAAAAAAACCTAAATTATCATTACATCATATTATGAAAAACAATTCATCGAATTGATTTGTTTTTTTTTTTTCTTTATCATTAATATTTGCAAAATAAACAATTTCAATTTTACATATTTTTCCAAAGATGATGTCATTTGCAACAGTCAAGTGTGTTGATTCACAAGTGGCATAAACGATTTTTTAATTTAACCAATCTTAAAACAGGAAAAAAAAAAAAAAAATTAAGATAAAAAATATTTGACTCACCTGTGAAGTTTATTATTTTATTTTTTTTTTTGTTTTTTGAATAAAATGTCTTTTCAACACGTATATTCTTCGAGTTATATATCCAAGTGGTTCATCAAAAATAATAATAAAAAATATATTTATTCCAACAATATCACTCCCACTGACACAAGATGATAAAATAATACGTATGTATTTATATCAAATATATATCACGTTTATGATTATACAGGCACTGTACAAATAAAAAAACACACTGCACACACAATCGGAAGTTGACGTTTTTCCGTTTTCTTCCCACGAAAATATCACTCGATGAAAACTTATAAAAACTATGGTAAAAAATAAAAAATAAAAAAGAAATCCGTTGCTCCAAAATGCTCCAAAATGAAATTTTAAAAAACCAAAAATAATCAATCAATCACTCGAAGACTCATATAATCCCATGAAAAAAATAATTATCAATATTTTTATTGTTTATGTCATCAACAGTGCACTGACACTTGTCAAATAGTATTTGTTTTTTTGTCAACAAATTTGCTCCTTTTTCAAAGTAATTTTCACTACTAGAAAAAAATGAATAAATATGATTTAATTAAAATATTTTATTAATTAAAATATATTTATAATTGTATCATAATGGTTAATATGTAAATAAGGATTTGTGTTAAAATCATGAGATACTTGCACATTTAAAAATGAAAAAAAAAACAAACCGAATAGTACGACAGCCAAAGCAACACTGACGGCTGCTGTGGCGCAAAGCAGCAATAACGCGCCGGCTGACTGCTGCTTGAGACTGTACAACACATTTAAACATTTTATATATCAAAAAAAAAATATATATATATATATAAATAAATATACATGTGAGTCATGATGGTGTTGTATTTTGTGTGCTATAGCTGCGTGTACTTCAACTGGTATCGCTCAATGTATTTTGCCTCGTATCACACTGTTGGTATATACGTAACAACCAAACAACCAAACAACCGACAGACAACAATCATAATACATCCAACAACTCAAATACAACAAAGGTTGCATAGTTCAATGGTGTTTGTTTGCTATTATTATTATTTTTTTTATTTGATCTACTTAGACTCAATGGAATTCCACTCGTGTCGTATCATCATCCCTCTGGAATCTCCTTCACTTTCAAATATTATTTCTATAGCTTGACTGACGCATTATAATATTTGTTTATATATTTATTATTTTATGTTTATCTTGAAAAAAATAAATAAATTATCTCTCAGCTGATTGAATCATCAAAAAATTTGCCATTAAAAAATCTACATTATTCATCAGTCGATTACCTTTGCCAACAATGACTTTCATATGGAAAGAAAAATTTATTTTTTTTGCCATAATTGTAAAATTAATCAATTTATTATTATCAAATTTATAATCTATTTATATGGGGAATTTTGGTATTACGAAATATTCAACAATAGAATATTCTGACACGAGAAAGAATGTTTTTTTTTTTTTTTTTTTTTTCATTTTTATGATGAAGATAAATTTGTCATTTGCATAATAATAAAAAAAATGTATATTGTATTTGTCAACTTGTTAAGGTATGTATGCAATTTGTGGGTGGTCTTACTGAAAGGTTGCACATTGCACTTGTCGTCGATGGTGAACCGCAAATGAAGAAGGGGATATTTTAATAAATATTTCGAGTGAGGTATATAATATATACAGAGAATAGGTTGACTGTCCGGTCAGAACACTCCTCTCATTTTAATTCCTACTGGTTATACGTATTAAAAAATGATAAAATAAAAAACATTGTTTCTTTTTTCTTGCAACTGCAAACGATGAATATCATGGGTCTGGTTTTTCAGCATCACAATATATTTTTTTTCCCAACCAAATAATTGTATATCATAAAAAATATATATGATGTATCAAATAGAATTAAAAAATAAATTGAAATATGAATAAGTAGAAAATGAAAAAAAAATATTAAAAAGTATAGACGCACCCACATACAGTGCATTCGTGACTTGAAGACAAACAGTCATAAAGCAGAGCAGAAATAGTTTCAACGCAATATTGTATATAAGGCGTGATATGTTAAACTGAAGATAATTCATTCAGCATACTGGGAAGTATATTATGTTATGGTAAAGAAGACTAAAAGAAATGCGTGAGAGTGAATTAATAAGTGCATTTATAACTGCTCCAAAGAAAAATCAAAAAACAATAATTTATTCGGTTTGTTTTTCTTTTTTTTTTTACGCTAAATTATTATCCTCAATATAAAGAAATCTTTTTTATAATTGTTGTAATATTTATTGAGCTTTTTTAATTTAGAATATTCAAAAAAAATATGCACATTAAAACGCACGAAGCAAACTGGTCAATTTCGAGCGGACAATCTTTCGTCCCATCTGCTTTTAATATAAATGAAAAGAGAAAATATATATGTATCGTTTGTTGAAGAAAAGTCTGATTAATTGATTCAATTATTTCTTGACTAAATCAATGATTAGATATACAGCGAGCTAATAAGTTTTTAAATTCATAAACTTGATGTATATATTTTTTTTTATTCATTTTTACTGAATGCTTTATATTTTATTCAACAAAAAAATTGAATAAAATATTGTGGGACATTTAAGTGAACATGTGCATCAACAATTTTTTAAATTTTTTAATAAGTGATGTTATATAGCCCCGGTATACCCGCATTCCAATTCATTAATATCAATTATACCCGCAGAAACTGTTAAGTAACACCCGGATAATATTTTTTTAGATGTTATTTAAAATACTCACAACAAATTTAAATAATTTATCTAAAACACACTTGCTCGAAATTAATAATTAAACTATTTTTTTTTTCTATCTTCTTATTAACTGATAATTTATAAAAATTGTTCGAGTCAGCTGCGATAAGATATACACATACGTTTTGTTAAATTATTTACACCTGAATAAATAGTCTTAAATCATCCGAAAAATATTACCGATAATTAATACGATGGGTTATAAAATTTTCCATTAAAATATAGTCTTAAATGTACGTGTAAGTAATAAGGAAAATAAAATGTTATTAATGCCTTTGAATTAATTACTTAACATCGACTTTTTTGAATGACAAATTCTCGTGGAATTTATATATCATTTGAATATATAATTAATCATTAATCAAATGTATATTTAACTCTGCCAGAATGAAGAAAAAAAAAAAGCCCATAATCCGATACGTATATATATTTTTATTTTTTTTTAACTTCAAACTTTTTATATAAATTTATCAAAAATTAAAATCCTCACATATTAATTTATACTCAAAAATATTTGACACACATTTGAAACATTGAAATTAAAAAAAAATAAAATAAATGTAAACACATAATTAAGAATAATCTAAAGCTAGATCTTTTTTATTTTTCATTTTATTCATATAAATAAGGAGTTTGTTAAGAAAATAATAAAGAAAAAAAAAAAAACAGGATTTACAGTATTGCAGTGAGTGAAATTAAAAGTGTACTTTATGAGAGCATTTGTCGCATTAATGTCGGCTTCTCTGAAGACGTTTATTAAGGCCAAAAATATAAATGAATAAAAAAATAAAATAAAATATATAATAACAAAAATATTTAAAAAATAAAAATGCGTATTCACTTGAGAGAAGAGACACATATCTCGACTGAAAATTCAGTGTCTGGTTTGTGTTGTTATTTTTTAATCTCAAGTACATAGACGAGTGCCACAAAAAAAGCCTCTAAATGAGAAAATAAAAAAGTCATTCTCAATTTAAGCCTACGAAAAATTCTTGACGTTGTCGCAACAGGCGGTCATTTAAAACTTGCATACAATATTCTCATCAAGAATAAAATATATAGATAAAATCAGTTAAATTTTGTCTTTCATTTTGTATCGTCAATCTTGTGTACATATATATATGCAATGACCACTCGTGCGGCAAATTGAGAAGCAAAATCACGTCATCAATTTGTGATTGTGCCGCAGAATTTATTTACGCATCAGCACCATTGATGTTTGAAATGTAATAAAGTAAAATTAATTAATTAAATGAATTACAGTTGATTATATGAAAAATTTATAATTTTAACTTCATAAAAACCAACAGTTTAAAACATAATTACAAAACTAATTATTTATAATTAACATTTTATTTTTTAAATTCATTTCGGTGCCTAATATCATTGGACTGCATTTTTTTTATATTTACAATGATAATTTAAAAATCTCGTTGACGTCATGATATGTATTCAACCTCGTAGACATTCACATGACGACCTCGAAAAAAATATAAAATTTTTAACAAATATAAACTCAACTAATTTTACATTATTTATTTTTAATAATTTTTTGACCGTTCATAACTATTATTAATATTCAAAGCATTAACTTTTAAAAAAAAAATCCTACGGAAATTTTAATTTAAGATTTTATTTTATATATAAAAACAGAGAAATTAAATGAGTATAAATTATTGATAATAGATAGATTAGAAAAAAAATTTAATTAAATTTATTTGCCATGTTTTTTTTCATTTATTCTTTATACAATTATCAAATCTGTATATTTATATATTTTTATATAATTTATATAAATTTTTTTACTTGATTAATATGATATTTGTAATAATCAATAAATCAAAACTGATGTGTTCACCTTACCATCACTTTTTCTCGGTCCAATAATATTTCTCGATCATTCATTCATACACGTAACAATATTGCCCTTTCTCTTTCCCTTTTATATTTCTTTTTATTCTTTTTACTTTTATTTTTTTTTATTTCTTTTTCTCACTTACTGCGTATTATGTAGTTTTTTATTACGTATGAATTTATGCTGTCTCGAGTGCACCTTCCAATTTCATTGATAAAAATGACCATTCACCGAACATTTGCGATACACCTACCAATAATTCATCAACATTCGCATCTCATCCACCATTGGATTGTATATATATATTGAAAAAATATAATAATAAAAAAAAATGATACAAATGGAACACATCAGTTTGAGGCGGTACCAAGTGAATCAAGTGTCCCCATCGAAATAAAATTCTCAAGTTTATATATTCATTTATTATATTATCTGCAGTGTATGCATCCACTTGATACACGATACGTACCCATCATTTTTAAGTTGAAAAAAATATATATTATTTATACAAATTTAAATAGAATTTATGAGATCATATTTGGCGGAAAAAAATATCATTTTTTAAAAATCTGCATGGCGTATTTATTTCTGGGAAAAGTCATGTGATTTTTAGCTCTGATCAAACCACTTGTGCTGCCCAAGGTCAAATTATTATTAATAAAAAATATAAATCGTGATAAATTTAAGAAAAAAAAATTATATATTATCATCACAGTTACTCAAAATATGTGTACCAAAAAAAAAAAGAATTTAATCTTCAAATTTTTGCATCGTTTAAAAAATAAAATAAAAAATTCTTATCAATGGCATTTAATCAGTATACAAATAAAAATATTAAAAAAACAAAAATACTGTGTGTATTACAATACACGTGTACAAAAGTAAGGAGAAAAAAAATAATGACAGCATAAACTGTGATGATAATTGATAAACCATCTTGGGAAACGGATGGACTCTTTTTATTTCTCGCTAGATATTATAATTGTTTTTTTTTTTTTTCTATTTAATTGTTACCTGATATTATTAATCATTAGCATCAAAATACACATGACTCATTCTTGACATCTGTAAAGTCGGTGAGAATATTGGTGAGAAAATTTCAAGAATTATAAATGAAAAAAAAATAAAAAACAAAGCAAATAGTATCCAGATAATTTACAAGTTCTAAATGACGATTCAAATAAAAATATTCCTTTTGAAAAAAAAAAAGAGTTAAATAGTGATATTTTAAAATCAAAAAGTCCCTCTCGTTTCTTCATCATAAACATCCTTTTAAGATTGTGCGTAGCAGCCAATCCTAATTAATCTGCAAGACGTGTCGCGAGCAAGTGGTTCTCATTGGAATGCAACAACCAACTGCACCAATCGATAGAGACAGGTATAAAATGCATCCCAAAGTCCGAAGTGCGAAAGAAACAACAACTTGTGTATATCAATATAACCCGTTTTATAATGCAACTTTATTTTTCTATAGTAATATAAAATCATCAATGTGTGAGTCAATTTAAAAAACAAAAAATCAACAACAACAACAATATAATACATGTTAAATTTATGCTAATAAATAAAATCCCAAGTTGTTAAAATAAAGAAAATAGTATTAATAAATTTTCACCATATGCAGATACCTTGCAAGCAGACTTCTCAAGGCTACCTAGTTTCACATATAAATACATACCCACAGTTAGGAATGTGACCTAAAAGATTGTGTCCAGGCTTTGTCCCTAAAAAAAAAGGTTTTTTTAAACACCAAAATTTGACATTTATAATAAATAATTAAATAAGCAGATATATTATGTTTGCCCTTGTGGACAACAGCCCCCTAAAAATATATATGTATATTATTTTTGATTATAACAAACGAGTTATTTTTTTTTTCAAAATAAAAATACATGATAAAAGATTTGATGATGAAGGACTTTAGTTTAGAGAATTATAAGCAATATAATAAAAAAAAAAAAAAAAAAACCCTTTTACTTTTCATGAATTATTTGAAATGGGTCAGGTTCGTTGTGGCAGACTTTTTCAAAAACTTATTATGTATTAATGCGTCATAAAGGTTTCTTTTGTGTTCAACCGAACATTTATATATTTTATTTTTTACATTTTGACTTTGGTATTTCAAGGCACAGATAAAATTGTATTTATATTTTTTCCTCAGAGAGAGAGAGAGAGAAGGTTACGTATGCCTTGAAATATTTTCAACTATTATTTTTATTAATTTCCTTATCATTTTATTTTTTGTACATTTAAAAATGGGTTTTAAATTAATCAACAAGTGCAGTATATATAGTGTCAAGATGTTAAAATGTTTGACTGAATAAATTGAAACAAAAATATAATTATTAACTGCGAATTCTTGGAGGCCCTGTTAACGAGACATGACAAGATAACCAAAAGAACTGATGGAGCAATGTAGTTAGGGAGAGTTGAATCTAAGCAGGGGTCCAGATATACAGACATTATCATTTGAATATATACGAATATGATCACCAAAGCACTTCTTGGTATAATTTCTCGGCGGGTTTTCTCTTTGGTCTACCCTGATGCCTCTCTCGCAACAGGGTGTCACCTTGTGATTTTTTTATTATTATTTTACTTTTTTTTCACGATTTTTGTAAATGCATCCAGTACATTGTAAAGAACCAACTTGTATACGACATAATAAATGCACGGCAATCATCCTCACCAAGGGTGGACCTTTCCTTTTTTTTATTCTTTTCTCTCAAAGTTTTTGGAAAAAAAAAAAAAATACAAATTATTCCACATTCGGAAAGGTAATAAAAAATAGAAAAAAAAGGTCAGTGTCAATAGGGTATTTTTAGATGCAATCTCATAATAATCTAACACGTTCTAAATGTCTATAAAAAATAAACGTTTTTTATTCAATTAGTGTCTTTAATCATTCTTATATGCAAAATAATTGTGAGAAATAAAAGCTAGTTTATTTAAACTGACTGTGTTAATTAATATATGAGTAGATTGATTATAAAAATATACATTTATCGATACACAGTTGTTTTATAAACATGTATCAAAATAAATATTGAATAAATAATAATAATATGCGTAATTAATATACTAATGGAAAAATAAAAAATTAAATTTTATGTATTAAATGAGAAACAGTCACGCGCGCACGTGAGAGAACGTCAATTTTATATTAACGAGAATTAAATTATATTATTAATGCCCGTTTTTAATACGTAGAAATATCTTCGTCATATAAAAATAGTAGAATTTAATTTTGAAAAATTAATTCATAGAATTGCATGTAAACTTGTTTGTTTTTTTTTCTTTAATCAATTTAGTTTTTTTTTTTCATTTTTCCTTTTCAATAAATGATTTAATCAATCAAATGAATCACTATTTATTTTTTCACAATAAAATTCTTGAGTTGTCTTTCAAACAAACACATTAATTTAAATAATATTTGGTTATTTTTTTTCACCTTTGTCAGGATGATTCATTTGTATATGAAATCATCAGACTTTTTTCTTATTTTTTTCATAAATTTATTAAACATTTTACAATCAGTTTGATCTATACTAAAGAAGTAATGGGGAAAAATATTTTAGAAAGATAATAATAATTGTTGGTTTAGTATAATGTATGTTATTTTCAAATGTGAATTTGATACTTTTTTTTTTTTATTTTCAAAATAGAGTAGCCTGTATTTTGTTACAGCTGAAAAAACTAGAGCTTATATAAGATCTATCCGAGGTGGTGGGTTTAAGTATTCTTCAAAGAGAAAAAAAAATAAAAAAATCAATGGGGAAATGATATATAACGGTAGCCAGTGATTGTTGATCATTATTTATTTTATTTTGTATTTTAACATTAATATTTTCCAAACAAAGCAAAAACGTGAGAAGAAAAAAACATATTATTTGTCATAAATTCCAGCTGACGTGGTTTTTTAAAAAAAAAAAATAAATTTACTGTTTTTATGATATCATTTATAAGAGAGATGATCCCACAGTCATCCTGTTGACTTAACAATTTAAAATGAAAATAATATGATTATGCTATTTTATTAACCATAGTCCAATTTCATTTGATAAAAATTTTTCATCATAAATATTTAAAACGTTGAAAATGTGTTGAATTTTTTATTTCAACTTCAGTTTATATATAAAAACACTTGAAGTTGTGTGGGCATAAAGAGTGATATATATTTACTGAAATATTTGAATAAAAAAAAAAAGTACTTAACTGAATTGATAATATTTTATGATGAATGCTATAAAACTGTATATTAATGTATTTATCCACCCATCCGTGAACAATAAAGCCATTGTAGAAAGTTTTTTTTTCTTCAAAGGCCTCATTGCTTGTCATTTTCACTGTTGTCAACAAATTATTTGAATATATATTTCTTGGCATCACCCCAATAAGTGTGTTAATATTATTATTAGAATTTCAAAATATTTACATCTCATATGTATACAAAGAATTAACATTAATTGCCAAAAAAAAAATTAAATAACCATACATACATTCAAGTCATCTTGACACACCTACTTTGACAATTTAATTTTTTATTCAACAGAATACGTCTATCATTATAAAAATCGTTGTATAAATTTGTATATTTTTCACTGAAAATCTAAAATATTTCAAATCTCCAGTCTATTTTTAAGACTGTTGGAATTAGAATTGGAATAAATTTTAAAATTTTCTGGACACGTGATATGTTTGATTTCATAAAATAATTATTATCACTTTGAAGTTTATAAAAATATTTTTTTAAATAATTTCCATTAAATTCAAGAAGGTAAAAAATAGAATAGTCTTTATTCTATTCATTCGAGTGTCATGTGAATATGTGATGTGACTGAGCGAGAATAAAAACTTGAATAGAAAAAAATAAAAAACTTACGAATATATACACAGGACGTTAAGATGTGTTCCGGTTGTACGAGACGAGAATTTAAAAATAAGGTGTCAAAGCATTCGAATATTAAAATAATAATAATAATTGTACAATAAAAGGCAGAATAGTATAAACCACAGAATACCTCAAACGAAGAAGAGCCTGAAATGACGTCAAATAAAAAATACACAAATAACATTTAAAAAAAATACGTAATTCTTTTAAAAGGGTTAACCTGAACTAAAAAAACCCGGACCATTCTACCGTAACTTTCAATTTATGCACTTGCTATACGAATGGGCTGAACCTTTTCGTTGCCGCTAAAAAAATATATATTAATAATAAAAAAAAGAAATATACTAACCAAAATAATAAAATTGAAAAAAGAAAAAAATTAATAAATAAAAACTTGCGGACATTTTAAATACATGCGTTATATTTTCATGGACCACGCCCGGACCTTCAATCATTCAGTCCAAAAAAAAAAATAAAAAAAACCCACCAAATATCCCCTGTTTAAAAATAGAAATTTAATTTAAAAATTTTAATTTTTTTATTTTATTAAAATTTATTAATTTCTGTGTTCAGTTTATAATAAATTTTTCTAATCAAAAATTTTTTTCTTTAATTTATTAAAGTGCGTAAAATAAAAATTACAAATAATGTGATTTTTTTATTTGAAATTTGTAAAAAGAAAGTTGAATCATGATCAGATATAGTTTTTTATTTTATTTTATTTTTTTTTTCAAATGGCAATTTAATGGCAACTGAAGAATCGGGTCAACATAAAAACTTCTTAAGATTCTTCAACTACATATACTACATACATATAAATACATACCATAAAATCAGTGTCTCCATTTCTTAGATTTTTTTTATTTTTTATATATGGTTGTTTATTTTTCCGCAACTCCATTAGGCTTGCAAGTAGAGAAACTCTTCCGTATAGTCACAGTGTTATGTTTGAGGTCTTGGATCATGCTGTGGGTAATAGAAAACATTATTTTATTGATTTCAAGTCCGAGTCATTGATGATAATATTTTTAAATATATAATCAGTAAATACCAAGTTTTATAAATTACAAAACTATACTAACTGTTTATTAAAATATTCAAAATATTCATCAATCAAATACTTTATTGATAGTTCATTTATTGCATGTAATTATTTAACTTGTTAAAATTATTTTTTCTTCTCCCAAGTCATTGCTAATAGACAAACGATGATACTTTGATTTAATCAATTTGAAATAACAAAAAAATAAATAAATCCAAGCTTTGATTCATTTGATTTTGCGTCATGCTTCTTGAAGTCTTATTACTTATTGCATTCATACATATACTTTCCATCAAACAATCCCCACAAATACACCATGTCTAACCTTCAATTCATACGATTAATTTATATATAAATATAATATTTTATTGCTCTCAATCATTGTTTCTATAACCGACAATTTAAACCAGCATGAAATTTCATTCAAAATTTTCCTCATTACACATAATTCATTTAATTTATTTTTATATTTATTATTATTATTATGTAAAATTTATACAACATGCAATTGTGTTGTATGATTTTTATTATATTATATCGATAAATAATTTGCCTTGTGAAATACAAACTCTACGTGATTGAGTCGTAGCTGGAAAAAAAAATATCAAATAAAAGATTAACTGTGAGAAATATGTCGCAATGTGTTTTAAACAAAAAATAAAATCATATAAACGCGAACTCAAATTTGTTGTAATTTATTAATAAAATGAACGAGTAACCTTTTTGTGAACAATAAAAAAATAAAACCGTGAGAAAAATTAATAAAATTATATGACAGTTTTTTTATTTAGATAAATATTTTTATACCCGCATTGGAATTAATTTTTTAATTTTATATTTATATTTGATTCTTTTGTTGTTTTATTTTGATAAATGAAAATTAGAATATTTTAATTATTTAAAAAATGCATGTCAATTTGCTTTTTGTTTATATTTTATTGATTTTTTTCGGCCTGAAAATATATCGTTGATCACATCCGGAGCAATGACAACAAATCTCGTTGCGCTATATGAACATACAGTTTATTTTTTTAAATGTGTTTGTATATGCAATACAACAATAGTCATACAACAACTACCACAGTGGCACGTACATTTCAGTCGTTTAGCATAAAACATTGTTGATTACCCAGCGCGTGTTCATTGGTCAATGTTTTGTTCTTATAGTGAAATCAGTCTGTTGAAAAAAGACCTCTTTTTTACACATACTTTTGTCTGCATCTACTTTTCTGCAGTTTTATTTTGCAAATAAATAAATAAGTAAAAACAAAGACAAAGATAAAGAAGAAAAAGAAGAAGAAAAAGAAGAAGAATCCAGTTTTTCATTTGAGATTCACAATGACATCACCTTTTTCAATAAATAATAATAAATTGATAAATGAAAAAAAAAAAAAAGATAAATACATTTGAAGCAACAAAAAAAAATACACATGAAAATAAATAAATAAAAATTTATCATTTTATGTTGGTACAGTATGTATATCCAACAACATTCTCGATAAACCACAATGTAAATTCGCGGCTTTTAGATTACACCGAAACAAGCACTGAGTTTGATAAAACCACTGGCAGTTTGTGATAACTTTCAATCTCGCACCTCTATTCCTTACTTTATATAAATAAATTTTCAATAGATATTGAGTAAAATGATAAATTAACAAAAAAAAAAATTCAAAAAAGAGTAAATTAATAAAAAATAATAAAGAAATAATTTTTTTTTTTTCTTTATCTATTTTCTAATTGAAAATTTAAAAAAACATAAAAAATTCTTAATGTTAATTAATGTTTATTTTCATTTCATGATATTTTTGTAAAAAAAAAAAAATATATTCATTAGATAATTTATTTATTTGTTTTTCTTTTATTCATTAGAAGATAAAAAAAAAAATACTAGAAATCATAATGAGCTGCAGTAAAATTATGATAATTGCAATCAAAAGAATTAAAAATATAAAAAAATTGTGTTAAAGATGTTGGAATAGCGAGATTAGAAATAAACATACGTATAATAAAACTGATGCCTCTGAATTTAATATAAATATTCATGTTTTTATTCAGCAACTTGAGTCGGTCATCAAGTCGAGGGTCTTTTGTGATTCGCACTGACCGCAATCGATGATTCACAATGACTCATCAATATTATCACAATTGGTCAAAGAACAACTGAACTTTAAATAAACACTGATCAATATTTGTATAATTTGAAAATTATTATTACAATTTTTATGTTGTTTATTAGCATATATATAAAAAAAAAACGTTTAGATAATTTTAAATTTTTTTGTTGAACAAATATTTTTGTAATAATTGGAAATGAATTTATTTAAAAGCTTCAAGTTGTTCAATATTACAATGAGACACTGGTGTATAGTTTAATGTATAAATAATAGAAAAAAAATGGAAATCTTGGTCAACGGAAAACGACGAAAGGAAGTTTATTACTTTGTGGTCGAGACATCGTTACTATCGTCATGTAGCGTGACAACAACCACTGTGCATATAGAAATTATATACATGTGAAATCAGAAATAGAAATTTAATGAATGACAATACTGATTAACACAAATAATCAAACTACTTGTCTTTTTATTTTGTTTTATTTTAAAAATGATTTTTTCTTATCGTTTTCATTGTATGTAGATCAAAAATTAAACTCTAAAATTAACATCTGGCATCATGTGTTATGATGAATAGAATATTGTTAATAATATAATGTGCTCGGTCATTAGCTCCAACGATAAATTAAATAGAAAAAAAAATAAAACAGATATACAACTTGAAGAGGACAGACATAAACTTATAACACTGTTCTAACCATATTCGACCAATACACGAATGATTAGCCAATTATCCATGAAACTTTTGAGAGACAATTAGTCACGCTGTGGCAGCTGCACTCTTACCATCAACAATGAATTCTACAAAAAATATTAAATAAAATTTCCATGATCATAGCAATAAAACTTGTTTTATTTATTTTTATTATTTTATTATATAAATAAACGTATACATATAATACCGCAGCGTTAATAAAATACAAAACTTGTTTGTATAGCGATGATAATTTTACAACTGTAGTTAATGATTATTTTTGATGATTTTTATTCTTGTGGGTTTTATTAATTTACTTTTTCTTTATTACTAATAATACAGTGAAAAATAATATTGCAATAACTTTTCTGTGTCTACAAACAACCTACTCGTGTCAAGCATTGCTTTGTTTTATATTTCTTTGATTTATCAAATCAATTGAACGCCCCCAAATTTAAACATAAAGTGATGATTAGTTTCTTTTTTTGGTTGACAAAATAAATTTAAAAAATCATCTCTCAATGAAATATGACTCTTTCTTTGGATTTATTATTAATTTATAATTTTTTTTTATCATTAAAAACCACTTGAGATGTATATATATTTTAATTAAAATAATTTATATATCTGTTTATCTTAAAACTATTTAAAAATAGAATATTTGATTATAATATGTATAACTTGTGATTTATTACGACTTGGTTTGAATCAAGTTCAAGGCAACACATCAAGTTTCCATAAATGGTTATTTAAAATGTACATTCAGACAAATGTCAAACACGAAGATATCAAGTTATATTTCAACCCCTTTTTTTACTATGTGGCAATGTTTCAATTAATTTATAATTATTTATTTCTTTTAATATTTAAAATGATAAGATTTATCCAAAAAGAAAAATTAATTTTATTAAATTTTTTAAAACCTCTATTGCAAATATAAAAATAAAATAAATAAATAATAAAACAGTGTAGACAAGCGCGAAGGTAACCCTCGTTACTCAAAAACTTGTCGGTGTCGAATGTGTCTTGTGAATTGATTTATAAACCGAAACGATACGACGTCTCGCCTAATGAAGGCGGAAGGACGCGGTTTTATCCCAACTATTGCGTGTCTTTACCTCTGCCTCATCTTAAATCCAGAATTTATATTATTTTTTTCATTTAATATTTTCAATACATTGATTTATATATAATACATATTACTTATCTATTTTTATTGTTATATTTAATTGAAGCCTTTTGGCACTTTGGTTTAGCAAGATCACAATGAATCACAATTGGCTTATATCTCATCTTGACTTTCAGTCTTATATAGACTAATATGTGGCAGTATGTACAGATCATAATCACATATTGCTACTACCATTTATGGCAAACACAGATACACAAATACTTGCTGCTTTATCTCATCAAACAATATTGATATCAATATATCTTGCATTGAATTCAAAAGTGTAAAACCAGAAGTAGTAAATTCATTCAGTTAAATAATGAAATAAATATATAAATTTAGAGCTGATATATCAAGCAATTATTGTGATACAAGCTCAAGCTTTGATACATCAAATAATTTCTTATATAAATACATTCTGCTTCAAATGAAAATAATAATTTTTAATTTGTTTGTTTGTTTTTTGTTTCAGTCAACTGTACGAGTGTTTTGCATTCTGACTTTAACAATGAGACAGTTTGTGTTTGATGCTGTTCCAGGATGTCTCCAGTTAACGTATGTATATATTTATGTATTTGTATATTTAACAAGGTATATAAAAAGGATCAAATGTGGGTGTAACATAAGCTCATTGACAGACTCTGCATGTGCCCACACGGTGAAAGGATCTAATGGATTTCTGATGGACTTGAAGCGCCACGCTTTGTGCCCACATAATGACACAGATATGCCAATAAAAACTTGTGTATATCACAACAAAAACAAACATATATACATGCACTTTTATTAACGTCAACATTTATTTCATTTCGAGAAAATAATAACAATCTACCTGTTGCAAAATCTCGTTAACGAATTTATAGGAGAAAAAAAAAATTAAATTGGAAAATCAAATGATGAAACAAAAAATACAGCAGTTTTTTTTTACTTTTCTCGGGGCAACTTTTGTCCATTTGTCTTGAAAAAAAAAAAAATGCTGCTTGATGTTGTTTGGTTTTCTTGGATTGACAATGATTTTTTTAAAATTAAATTTATAAATACATTTTGTCATTTCGATATTATAATTTACCCTTGAAAATAAATAGCATATATTTGCCGTAATCTTTCGTGTGCTAAAGTTCACTAGTTGTATTCTCGTTTTAAAATGAAAATAAGTTCTCTGCCCCCGTATTATACAGCACAACGATAAATCACCCTGGTTGAAGTTTGTTTTATCATGCAAATACACACAGTGCATGTTCTCTGTGCCTTTGGTGGCGAGAACACTCGGCACTCTTTAACCGACTTTATATAAATACTTGCTTTTTATCATTTTATTTTTTCAATATAATATATTTTTTTTCCCATCGGCGCATATATGCAAAGATACTTGTTTGCAGTTTTCAATTGTGCTTTCAATTTCGACTATATAATGAGATTCACATTATTTTAAAAACAAAAACAATTGAAATTTATTTTAAAAATGAGAATAATGAATATTTACAAACATATACTCAAATATATACTCAAATATTTTTATAATTGTAATTTTCGTGAGTGTAAATTGTAAGTTAGCATGAATTTGATTCGATAATTTAATTGATGATATCAATGCCATTAGTCAGAAGAATTCATTGGATTGAAAATTCATGAAAAAATAAATTTAAATGAATTATTAAATTTTATTTTATCATAATTAAATGTAAAATTATCAATTTAATTAATGATAATTTGGTTTATCGTTTTTACTATCAGACACAATAATTAAATCAACATTATCTTATCACTGCATACATGAATAGTGTCGAATTTTAAAATTTCATATTTTTATTTTTTGAAATGATTGACAATTGATTTACATGTGTGAGTGTCTTTTTATTCTATATAAATGATTGCTAATCATTAAGAATCACATTTTCCAAGAATATCTGTAGCGATTTCTTCGACGGTATTTTTTATAAACATGGGTTCTTCAGTGGAAGTCGTTATTTCTGGATTTGCAGGAAAATTTCCAGAGTCAAATAATATCCAAGAATTACAAGAAAATTTGATGAACAAAGTTGATATGGTAACTGAAAATGAACGTCGTTGGAAGCATGGTAAAAATATTTATTAATCTGACCATTTGCTTAACAAATAAATAATTATTAAAGGAAAAAAAAAGACATATAGAAAATACATGTTAATCATGTAATTAAATAAATCCGTATTTTCAGGAATTTCAAACCAACTTGCCATTTCAAAACGTAGTGGAGTCCTCAAACATCTTAATAAATTTGATGCACCATTTTTTAGAGCTAAACCAAAAGTCGCCAATAGTATGGACCCATCAAGTAGAATACTGTTGGAACTAACATATGAAGCAATTGCAGATGCAGGCATTAATCCAATGCAATTAAAAGGAAGTAAAACTGGTGTTTACATTGCTTCAATGTTTATAGACAGTGAAAAAGTATTTTTAACAAGTAATACCGATAACGATGGTGCTTTCGGTCTTCTTGGATGTAGCAGAGCTCTACAAGCAAACAGAATAAGCTACCTTTTTGGATTGACTGGGCCAAGTTATTCAATTGATTCTGCTTGCAGTTCATCTCTTGTTGCTTTAGAGCAAGCAATGAAAGCAATCAAAAATGGTGATTGTGAATCAGCAATTGTTGGTGGACAAAATCTTTGTTTAAATCCTTGTATGACCTTGGGTATCCGTAAATTAGGTGTTTCATGTATTGATGGAAAATGCAAAACATTTGACGAAAGAGCAAATGGATATGCTCGCAGTGAAACAGTTGCTGTACTATTTCTTCAAAAATCTAATGTTGCAAAGCGTAAATATGCTACAGTTGTTAACTGCAAATCCAACAGTGACGGATACAAAGAAACCAGTATCACTCATCCATCACACACTATGCAAACTAGACTTTTGCATGAACTTTATGGTGAATGTGGTGTGTCACCAAACTCTGTTGAATATGTCGAGGCACATGGACCTGGTACAAAAATTGGTGATATGATAGAAACCAGCACAATCGAATCAGTATTCTGTGTAGATAGATCAAAGCCTCTATTGATTGGTTCAATTAAATCAAATTTAGGTCATTCTGAAGCGGCAAGTGGAATGTGCTCAATTGCTAAAATTATCATTGCCAATGAATCGGGAATAATTTTTCCAAATTTACATTTTGAAAAACCTAGAAAAGACCTAAAAGGTATTATTGAAGGAAGAATGAAAGTTGTTACTGATTCAGAACCATGGAATGGTGGATACACTGGTATTAATTCATTTGGTGCAGGTGCAACTAATGCGCATGTTTTATTAAAGTCAAATGACAAACAAAAAATTAATGGTGGTGCACCAGAAGACGATCTTCCAAGGATTGTTGTTATTTCTGGAAGAACAAATGAAGCTGTCGAAACATTTTTAGCCAGTGTTGAGAATAATCCAGTTGATGTTGAATTCATTAGACTTTTACATGACATTTACGCTCTAGATATTCCAAAGCATATGTATCGTGGCTATTCAATTCTCAGTAAAAATGAAAATTCCAATTGTTTTCCAAGAGTAATTGAAGAATATATGGCAACAAAACCTCCAATTTATTTCATTTTTTCTGGAACTGAGTCACAATGGCCAGCCATGGGATTGGCTTTTCTTCGTTTTCCAATATTCGCCAAGGCAATTCAAATGTGTGACCGTATTTTGCGCCCAAAAAATATTGATATTTACAATATTTTAACTAATCCTGCTGCTGATGTTTGCAGTGATATTATAAATTCAAGTGTTGCAATTACTGCAGTGCAAATTGGTTTGGTTGATTTGCTGACATCATTGGATATTATTCCAGATTTTATAATTGGATATTCTATTGGAGAATTAGCTTGCGCTTATGCTGATGGATCTTTAACGATGAGTCAAACAATATTGGCTTCTTATTATAGAGCTCATGTATTGACTAAAATAAAATCGATACCTGGATCTATGGCTACTGTTGAATTAGGTAAACAATTTTCGTAAAATGTTTGAATCAATGCTTTGTGCAATTATTAATTTTATTATTCGTTTTTTTTTTTTTGCACTAGGCCCCACTGACGTCAAAGAAATGTGTCCTTCAGATATACAAATTTCTTGTCATAATAGCTCGAATAGTACAACTGTTTCAGGACCGATAGACTCAGTCAAAGCATTTGTAGCCAAACTAATTGCTAAAAAAATTCCTGTCAAAGAGATAAATTGTAATAACGTTGCTCATCACAGTCGCTACATTGCTCAAACTTATCCGTTACTTCTAAAGCATTACAAACAGCTCATTCCTGAAAAAAAAGAATTTTCTTCAAAGTGGCTCAGCACTTCTGTATCACAGAGTTCATGGCCTTCAACAACGCTATTTTCTTCAGCAGAATATCATGCAAATAATTTTGTTAGTCCAGTTTTGTTCAGTCAAGTATTTCCTTTAATTGAAAAAAATTCAATTATCCTTGAAATTGTTCCAAGTGAACTTGTTAAATCAATTTTTAAAAATTCACCTGATTTAACTATGACAAATATTGTCTTGGCAGAAAAAAATCATCATGATAATGTTACAACGTTTCTCGAAGGAATCGGAAAATTATTTATAGCTGGTCATCAACCTAATGTTGCCAAATTATATCCTGATATTGAATTTCCAGTATCGAGAGGAACACCAATGATCTCACCACTTGTTAAATGGGATCATTCTGATGACTGGTATGTCCCAAAATTCACAGTATAAACAACAGTTACGAATTGGAATAAAATATTTATGTGATACGATTTGGAAATCATTCATTATAAATATACCTCATTCTATGTTGTTTAATAAAATGGTATCCAATTTAATTTATCATTCATCAGATCTGTTCTTCATTGATTCAAAATACATAATAAATTACATACAAATTATTGCCGAGGGGTTGGGAATGAGTGTTGAAGAGGGAGAGGGTGGATCATCTACATCATAGTACTCGTTAAAAACATATTAGTGAAAGTCCATTATGAGATAAGTACAAAATAATGTGAAGTACCAACAATAAGACTCGAGGCAATTCACTCGTTAGTTTTGTCTAATTACAAAATGAATTGTATTTCAATGGATGAGTCACGTTTTTCATATCATTACCAACAAACCAGCATCTTGCATCAAATAATAATTACAACAATAAAAATTAAAAAAAATATAATTTATATAATGAAATATAAAATTGATATAAATATTCTGAATATTTTTAATTATAAATTTTTTATTTTTATATTTTTATTATATATAAAAACTAAAAGATTTTATTGTGATGTTCAATGCAAGCAACTTTTTATTTTTCTGATGCTTGTTAAATCTCACTTTTTTCATTTTTTTCCTTTTCTTTGTTTGTCCATTGACTCTATCAATGAGTAACAGGAATAAACCTTGAAAATTTAAAATTCAGAATATTTATTTTTTTTTATATTGTATGAGGGTTTGTTGAAAAGAGGCATTGAGTAAAGAAAAAAAAATCTTGACATCGATTAATAAAACAATTCACGTTTTTAACAAGGCAAGTCTCAAGGGACAGTTAATGCTTGATAAAACTGATGTACTTTCACTGACTAAGAAGAAGATGAGCGACTTTATTTGAGATTAAATTTTTCGTTTCTCCATCAGACACTTTTTTCGGTTATATTTTATCGAAAATTCATTGATGGAATGAGAAGGGTAACATCCACGACATGTCGTACCAGTTCAAGATCATTGAATCCTTTGATGAATTTCAACGACAATTATTATTATTCTTGCTGGTATTATTTTTTTTTGTTTTTTATTTTATTTTTTTCACCGACTTCAAGTCCTGGTAAACTGCTATGTCGTGAAATCGATCCTGATGCTGGTCATGCGACGAATAATAAAAAGTGGCCATCCTCGTCAATGAAACAACTGGAATATTATCTTGGTAGTCTTGTTCGTGAATGAATTCAATATGTCGATTATATTAAACAACGATTTGACAATGGCAATGAATATGGTAAAGACAGGCTTTTTATAAGAATCACTTTTAAATCATGGACTGGAAAAAAAGCTATATATTTTATATCACCTGATCATTATTTTATTAAGCAAAGAAAAAACAGTGAGGTTTACATGTTACTATGTGAATGTTAATTGGAAAAAAATCCTTAGGGATTTAAATAATTTTAAAATCGAGCAAATAAAAATGATATAACTTTTAGTACATGTATGAGGGAATTGTGGTGAATGTCTACAGATTACTGACCAACAAAAAAAGAAAAAAAACATGTCAACTAAACAGCGGATGTGAGGAACGGAAACCTTGAAGTAAACAACAAATAATGCTTTTTTTTATGAGCAAAATAATACCATTATTTACAAGTGGAGACAGTCATATCCGTTTCTTTGATTAACTTGTTTTGAAAAAATTTAATTTACCAAAATAATTTAGATTAATATGTATCAAATATTATTAACAATCAACAAACAGTTACTATGATCATTATGATTTTATTTTTTTATTTTTGAATACAATTTGTTGTCATACAAGTGGTGCTTTTAATTTTGACCCTTCTTTATTTTCAAACACATGGCCGGATGTTGTTGTCGACACAAAAAAAAAGTGTTATATTAAATAAAAAAAAAAAAAAAATAGAATAAATGTTTGTTGCCGCAGCTGATTCATGAATGTGTTTATATTTACACTTGTAGGCACAAAAATGTGTTGAGACTATTTTTGAATAGCTTTGTTCGATCCACTAGATGTACTTTCTCATTTTTTTTTTTTTTTTTTTAATTTTCCCTATCTGAAATAGGATCAATTGTTGTATCATCCCTGGCATTGTCAATTAATTCAACTGTCCTACTATCTGCATTACAATCAATTTTTTTTTTAACTACAAAAAAAAGCACCGTAGCCTTTTTTTTTTTTCTCTTCCAAGCATTGTAGAAGAAAAATAATGAACTCGACAATTTTTCATGCATTACAAAGAGTCGTTGAAATGCATAGAATTGCGAGGAAAGAATTACATCCGGAACGCGGAAAAAGATAAACCACATAAATAAAAAATAAACTATTATTATCATTGAGATGTCCCGTTTTTCTCGTGGCAATTTCAGTCTATAGATTCGCATATGACTACTTGACTTCTGGCTTTGTTAATCTTAGTTTGTTTTGTGAATTTTTCTAGTGTCACTAGAGATACCGCGATCTCACGACATTTTAGCAAAAAAAAAACATAAAAAAGATTGTAATAATCGAAAATAAAGGCAATAAAATGTACACATAAAATGAGCGAACAGATCAAATGAGATTTGTATTCTGTGGACTTTGTGCTGGAATAAATCAAATAAAATCAAATAAAACCCAACACTTTTTAATAAAACTACTAAATGGATGAATAAATTTATCATTCGATTGAATAATTGATTGATTTTTGTCTATTAAATTTGTAAAAGCAGTTAATTTACATTAAAAGTTATCGCGTGTTTTTTTCCTTTTTATAAATTTAAAAATGATAAAATAACATTAAATTATTTCTTCTTCTATATATTTTAGAGTATAACCAGTATCAATATGGCAATGTATTTTATTTTCAAATACCGTTGTGAGAATTCTTTACACGTTGACGCGTCATGAAGTTGACAGTTGCCCGAAGCATATTTTTTTACGTCGGTTCCTCCATACAATCATCAAAGGAATTATATATTTCGATGACTAACACACTTTGTTTCATAGAAAATTACAAATTTATATACATTTATTTTTTAAAATTTAAATTTTCTAAATTAAAACATAATTTTTACTTGACTTCTATTGCTGTAAAATTTATTAAATAAAAATAATATATCAACTATTAATTTAGATATAATTCAAAGAATTTAAATAACTCAAAAATTATTTTATTAAAATTGAAATAATTATAAAAAAATTTCACGTCAAGTATTTAAACTCGTGAATATTTGTTGTTTTTCTTTTTGATAAATTAAATTACATTAATTTATAGTTATGGATTGTCGATCACTGTGTATGTTCCAAGCTAATTATCATTGAATGCTTTTAAATTTCGAATTGTATCTGTTTGTCGGTTACACATCAGTCCTCTTAAATTCCCCTTGCTTTTTATTTATTTTTTTCATGTAATTATAATTTCAATGTCTGTTTATTCTTTTGCTGCGTACTTTGCTTACCATTGCCAATTGCAAAGACCTTACTTTCACAGGGCCATTCTGTGCATATGTATAATTTTTTTTTATTTATTTTGCTCAATTTAAATGTTGTGTTGTAGGAAGTATTCCATTTGGGTGGTCCTCTTAGCTTCCTCTTGCATACATTGAGTTGTCAGCGCCTTCGTAACGTAACTCATATAACGTGCCCAAATACCGTGCTTGTGTATGAGGAAAAAAAATTGAAATAAAAATGAAAAAATACATAAATAATAATAATAATGAACCAGTGTTTATTCGTATCGTGCAACGATACTTAAATCGTGAAGCAGCTGGAACAAATGGTAAAGACGGCGGCGGGATTCCCTCTGTCCATTTAACCAATTGAAAAGTTAAACCCAAAGTCTCCTCGAGACCCTTTCACATATTCTAATTATTCACAACGATTTTTCCAATGTCTGACCTTATTTAAATCATTTCGTTTGATATATTTTAAATCAAAAAATATTATTCATATTAATTTTTTTTAAATTCAAAAAAACAACTTGCCATTATTTATCAATGACATCATAATTTAGAGAAAGATGAGATGAAAATTTAGCTGCTTTATAAACAACTCAATGATTATACGAGAGATTTTAATAAATAATTTTTAAATATAACTTCAAAGTGATGCTTTTTTTTTTTGGAGGCATCATTAGTAATTTTTTTTTCGTTTGCAATTGAACGCTTGGAGTAATTTTAAAATCGATTTTCTGCTTGTCCATTATGACACGTTGAATTTTAAAAAATTAAAAAGACTGAGTTTGAAATTTTATGCATTTTTTGATGAAAAAAATAAATGAAAATTGAAGTTGATAATAATTTTATTATATAATCATCAAACAGTGGATATAAAATGTGAGGATTCATGTATGTGCTGATAAATCTTATTGAAAGTGCCTCTAGGAGCGTTGAACGGTATCAACAACTCTGATGATCAAGCTGGTTTAACATATTCACGTACAGATCAAGCATAGCTAACATATTCTTGAACGTGGTGCATCAATCTTACCTGTAGCCACCACACACTTCCTACAAGTTATCAGTTGTCTCACGAATTCAATAAACATTTCTTCAGTCTTACATTATTATTTATTTATTTATATTATATATTTTTTATTTTTTATTTTTTATTTGTTGCAGAAAGGCTGCATATTTATCCTATGAAATGTCTGATGTTATACTGTCCATGAAATTATACATCTGGACCACCCTCACAGGCTTCTGTTGTCATCCCTTCAGGTAAGTTTTTATTTTTGATGAATAAGTTTCAGTATTGATAATTTATAAAGAAAAAAAATATATAAAAGAGGACAAAAATAAAGAAAAGAGTATGTTAATTTTATGTGCTAGGATTTTTATTATACAAATAATTTATATAGTTGATATATCCAGTTAAAATTTAGTATTCAAAATTTATCAATGTCTAGATAGGGCGTTATAATAATCGTGGGAAATGTAAATTAGCTGAGACAAAAAAAAAATAAACATTGAGTGAAAGTTGTACAATAAAGTTCTGTGCAATTCAAGGGTGTGTAGAGTTTTGTGAAAATCAAATGCGTTTGATATATGTAAATGTGAATTATCAAATTAAATTCAGAATAGAAACAACGGGACGAAGAAAAAAACAGTGCATTTAGCAGTAGAATAATATATTGTAGATAATTTTGCCAATTTATTAGAATAATATACGATTAGGATGATTATTTTGCTTGATTAAATATTTGTTTAATTATATTTACATTAGATGAAATTAAATGCCAGACATTGTATAAGTGTCGCAGATGTTCTTGGTAATACCCACGCAAATTGCACATTTAAAGCTCGTTTTTTGCTGTTTTAATTGGCGTTTTTTTCTAGTTTTATAGTCATATGCACATTTCACACGTACTGAGTGATGATTCTGTGGCATCTGTTATGACGTTCGAATGACAAAAAACCATATATATAAATTTTAACTGCGCGTAATTCGAGTGAATTAGTTTTTGTGTTTTAAAATAGACACATACTCAAAAAAAAAAGCAAACTAATATAATTTATGTTGAATTAAAAAAACCATTTAACATTAGGAGAAATAAAAACCTGAAAATTAAAAAGTAGAACGTAGATAATGTCGAGAAACTCTATGTAAAATTGTCATGAAGTTATAAATTTTATTCATTTCATTCACGGTGATTTAATAATTGCTTGTTATGCTCAATATTAATTGAAAATATTTCCCAGCGATTCTAACAATTATAAATGACCATGACAGCTACACAAACAATCATATATTTTAATTTTTACAATAAAGCTGTAATTAATAACGAAATTTGATATTTAAAATTTGTTTTTTGAATTTATCAACAAAATAAATGAGGAAACAATAGATGAATAGATTTCTTTGACAGCAAAAGTAAATGAAAATATATTGAAATAAATTAAATGGAAATGTATATTCTGTGTAAATCATGTGTGTGAGTTATCACATTATTATCAGATAATTTCAACTATTTTTTGACATGATAAAAACAAGTGTTTATTACATCAAACACAGCTCATTTCCACTTTCTTATCGATAACTCACAGAAAAGGGCATGTGAAGAAAAATGAATAAATAAACGACAAAAAAAAAATGCATATAAATAAAATACACTTAGAGACACCGTGACTTTTGAGCGGAAGTTAACTACCTACCTGTGCCTTCACTGATAAAGATATGTATTTTATCTTTAAAACTTGAATTTTCAACTTTCTCGTGTGTCGATAGAGTTAAATATATTTACAGATTTACAAACATGGTTTCGTTAATGATCATCAATATCGTCACACTCGTTATCCACATACATGTTTTTAAACTTAAATATCATTTTTAAAAATCAACTTTACATTGTTCATAAATAATTACATAATTTTATTGATATTTAGATTTTTTATTTACTCAAGTATTGCGTTTATAAATATTCGTTCATCGTAAATGATTCAATGTAGATAATTGATTACGATTAAAATGTACTTGTAAAGTGAAAGTGTATATTATTTCTGGACCAATAAACTACTTGTTATCGTTGATCAGTTTCTAATGAGAGATAATCGTTGGTCAATAAAAATATTGGTTCTTGGAATTGTGGAATGTATCGAGATTTTATTTTATAATATTTAAAAAAAAAATTATCATTTATAAAAAGTAGAAAAACAAAACAATTTAAAATTATAAAAACAACAACGAGTTAGTGAAAAAAATTAATAATTGTGTGAATTATATATTTTGTAAGAAAAATGTCGGGTTAATTATTTTTTATTTGTATGACTGCTATGACTTTTTTAATGAGCTATAAAAAATTAAATTAACAATAAATTATAACAATTGTTTTTTCTTACTTTTTAAATAAGACAAACAAACAAATTTCTTTTTCTTTTTTTTGTTTAATTTCAAGGCTCCTATTTTTATCGTCTATATTATTTTTTAGTTAACCTTTTTTTACGTTAAAAAATTAATATTGTAATTTGCAATATTGCAGTTTTTATTCTCGAGAATAATGCCTACCACCAGTAATTTTTCAACCTTTTTCTTGTCATCCAGAGTACGATAACAGCATAATAATTTTCGCTCTTCTGCATCTCAGTTGTCATTCAAGTATCAAAAAACAAAAATATATTCGATCACTATTTTGTCTATTCAATGTTTCTTTACTATTTTTTGAAAAAACATTAATATTTATCTACTGAGTTTGTCTCTCCAACAAACTGGACTAGCTGGTGCCCTCTGATGTGGCTTATAAAATATTTCTTCTTCACGCTCTTACTTTATTCAGCTACGTATCAACACTTGATAAAATTTCCT
>JAPYYR010000638.1:0-60164 GCA_030523065.1 Aphidius colemani
AATAGAAATTCTCATAGTGTAAAATTAAAAAAGAAATTAATTTATTCTTTCTTTTTTGTTCATGTGAATTTTTAAATTACTAAATTTAAATAATCAATATTTTTTTTTTTTTTTTAATAGCATTATGATGAATAGTAATTAAGTTCGTTTGATGAATTATATTATAGTATATATGTATTTATTTTAAATAGTATATATTCGCTCCCGCGCTTTATGGTGTAATGAATGTATATAATTATCATTAGAAAGATGATGTGGTTAAATATCCAGTCATATCTATAGACGATATTTTTTTTTTTTTTTTTATTAAATGAACACTAGGGGCAGAGCCCTATGGTTCATAGACGATATTTATACATATTTTTTTGTTAGTGCCACCTTAAGTTTATAATTCGGACCAACTTTGTTGTATGATGTCAAATGCTGCCAAGTGTTGCCACTAGGTAGCGTGAAGGCCTTCATTTTTAATTTTTAAATTGGAATAGTATGAAGTCTTTATTGAGTATTGACTTAAACCCGATGAATATTTTCAATAATCAAATTAAATATCTTCAAGATAATTCTAAAAACAATTGCAATACCGAAAAAATTTAATCATCACCAAAATATACAGTATAGATCCTAACTACATATGTAAAAGCAAAGCAAAAAAAAAAATAGACTTCAGTATATAATTCACAACGACAAAATGCTCTTAAATTCTCTTATAGCATTTTTTTTTTGAACGTTGTTTCTTCACCTTAACTTGTGCAGTTAAAAATCAAAGCAAAGTTGTAAGCAAGAAGTTTAAAGAAAAAGAAAACGAAGAAGCGCCGAGGGGACAAGATAAATTCCCACGAAGCATCTTCATACATATATTTATGTACAGTGAGCTCTTGGTCATCTACCCCCACTTGAACAAGATATTTTTATTCTTGTTGTTGTTGTTGTTGTTCGACGAATCCACTGATCCAATGATCCAGGTAGCCTGCGGCATATTCGCGCGATACTCGCGTTATATACTCGTGCTTACCACGCGTATACTGTCTGCACTCTTACACCTTAACTACAGTTTGGCTCCATCTTCCTTGCTCACATGTACCCCCCACTTGTTATCAACAAAATAAACAACTCCTCACAATTCACCATGAGAGAGGTAAAGAGGGCCCGATTGACGCGTTTAATAGTAGTGGGAGTTTTTGGGCCCAACCCATTATGATCAGTAAACCTTTTAAAGTGGGAGATATTGAGGCCGCGAGGAGAAAAAGAAATGGACCACGAAGGATGGAGGACCAACCGTGAAATTAAAACATGATGAGGGCGTCCAGTTCGAGACACGAGTTGAAAGAAAAAGGGGACTTAACAAAATTGACGATTGAACGTGTAGTTAACTTGAAACCCTAACCACACTATATGCCCAGTAACGGATTTGCGTCGATTAGAAAAGATTTTTTAATTTCTTTCTCTTATTATTTAAAAAAAAAAAACAAAATCTAATAAAAATTATCGCAGTATAGACGAACATAAAGTTTGATTGAAAATTGAATTACTTAAAACTTTTTTTTTTATTAATATCAATAAATGTTATGCCTGATTATTTTGTTTTCAATTTTATTATTTCGATTATGTAAGAGAGAAATCGTTTTCTACTACCCTCATCTTAAATTTCTTGAAAAAAACCCCTGTGGTTGTGAAATATATATACTCACATGAATTTTTTTAAGACCCCCTTTGGTCTTTTTCACCCTCAATACAGAAATACCGATTTCATTCAAAGAAATAGTCTCTAATCCTTGGAAGGATTGCCATGTAACATAATAAATATATATGTTGTATTATTCTTTTTTTTTCTTCTATTTTTTAAATTTCTTATTTGATATTTATCACTCTCGCATGAATGATATTTTTCTCACCTTAATATGCAGCTTTTTCGCGCAATAAATTTGATCCCCAGTCTCATTTATTCCTTCACGTACATGATATAATAAATATATACAATATACGCGCATAGAAGCTTTTTTTTCATTCATTTTCTTTTATAAATATAATATTTTACTATATATATGGTTTTTTTTTACGTTTTTATTCTTCATGGCAATCCGTGAGTTTGAACGATGCACTCATCTGACAATAAGCCGGGGGCCTATAAGAGGAAGCATGTGAGCGTGAGTAAGGGCCCTTTATGTATCACATGCCTTGGGATAAATTGTCCAGAAATTTTCAGAGGTCGGCAGAGTGCTTTGTAGGATTAGTCTGACGCGTTGTAGACGAGCTACCAGTTGTTACAAATCACTGGTTACCAGTCATCCAGATACCACCTTTCCGCTGATCTATATTTAACATTTTAATTATATATCCTAATTTACAACAAAGAATCGTTTTTTTTATTTTCATTATTTAATTAATTCTCTAGTCAAAATTGGGATTTTATATTTAATTTTTTAATTAAATTTATTTAAAATTATATGAACCTTAACGTTTCATATAATATTTATTATTTCAATGAAAATAAAATTAACCAATGTGAAATCATAAATAAAAATATACTTCGTTTCGTCACATTTTCCATGAAATTCTTTTCACGCTTTTTATTCAAGGATCGTTTCGATCTTTTTTCCTTCGTTGCTCTTTAACTTTAAAGTGAAATCTGTTAAACCTGCGCCTATTTATTGTGTGTATATACATATAGATATATTGTCATATGGATTTTTTGATTTTGTTTCCTTCGAATCGCCGATAGAAATACGAGAAAAAAAATGTCTCTTGAAATATATGCCCATAAGAAACCCTCATAGATCACGCGGGCTACTGTGAACTTAATATATTTCGCCTTCATCTGATTTTGTTATTTTTTTATATTTTTTTGAGGAAACAAACAGACAATGAAAGAAAAAAAACCACCTATTATTTGTCGATCCCGTCTATGGCGTTTGTACGTACATATAAATTTACAATGGTGGACAACATGGGGGTCATTGTGAACAATCGGATCATTTCATAATGCCATTTAGACCTTCCTTTATATGTCTACTTTTCTTCAATATATAAATTTTTTTTTCCTCTACTTTTCTCTTGCTTCTCGTCTTTAGATTTATTTTATTTTTTTATTCTCAAATCATCAGCCCAGTTGCTTATAATTTTTTTCTTTATTATATTCTCTCACTTTCGACTTTTCGATGTCTTCATTACCTGAAAAAAACATATATACAAAAATAAAGTCAAGCTTCTTGAATTTTTGAGTTAAAATTTTGATGGTTGAGCCGCGATATTTTCCTGGAAACCGACAAGGATCTTATACCACCAAAAAATCCTTCAACAGATTATCCATCTTCAAATATATATTAAACATAAAAATACTATATAAAAAAAAAAAGTTAAAATTAAAATACATATAGTTATAAACAGGTGGATAGAGATAAAAAAAAAACATAGTAAAAAAAGTATTAAAAAAATAAAAAAGAGTGCGGTTTGTCTCTTTGCATTTTGTCAGAATTCTTCGTAAATCCCCGATGATATATGTATATATTAAAATGAGCTTCTGCTTTGTGAATATACCGAGTTTTATTTAGAAGTTTAGAACCCGTTTAGGACGACTGAATTGGACATAAAAATGTAAGAAAAGGATTCACACACAAACGCGAATAGGCGAAGACATACATCTGCCAAATGATTTCACCTGACTTGACATGTTCACTTCTTCTCAAAATAGTTAACAGCTTTCTCAATCTTTCCTTCACAGCTTTTTTTCTTATTTTTAGTGTCATAAATTTATATATATTTTTGCAATGTGACAAGACACACCCACTCTAAAGCCAAGAATCCACTGTCATAAAATAGCTCAATACATAAAAATGAATATGCATCTATATCATTCTATTATATATTTTTTTTTAATGCACATTTATTATAAATCTGGATATTCGAAAGGCCCACCGACAATGGGACCACACCGCGAACAAGATCGATTGGTCCTGGTGGTTCATCGTCAATAAAGAGAACACAAATTTTTTGTCCTTTTTTTATTTAAAAAAAAAAAAAATGTATCGGACATTTGTAAAAAGGAAATAAATTTTATGTACAAAAGATAGAGATGTATCATGAATTTTAGGGAAAATCAAACGATTGTATTTTAACATTGCGAGAATGAGACGTTGGCATTGATCCTATGCAGTGTCGAATGAAGATGTTTGTGTACTTGGAAATGTATTATTGTCGCTGTGTAACATTTTGTTGTGGAAGTCGTCAACTTGTTTGTTTTGTTGCCGTAAAAAAGATCTGGAAATAATAACGATGATGATGATGATGATGAAAATAAAAGGGTATATCAAGATGAGGTAGATGGGAAGTTAATTCGACATGAGCAGAAAAAAAAAAATTGTAAACGCGCATATTCCGAGATAAGGTAGCAGTTAAAAAGCAAAATATGGAAAAAAGCTCGTTAAGTTTTATATAAAAAAATAAATGCAATTTTCATTGAAAAATTACATATAAATAATTCGCGTTCATTGAACTTTTAAAAATATTAATTATAACAAACTCAGTTTGAAAATACATTTCGTAATATATTTGGATTTTTATCTAATAGCATAATGACCTTAAAATATTGATACATCTTAAATTATTTACGGCTTAATTTGTGATTGACTTTAATCAGAGTTCATAAATATTACCATCAAAGTGTTTGGGTAATATAAATACACAAGCAATAAGCTGAAAAATACAACGGTTGTTCACTCAATGGAATTTATCTTGTGTGTTATAATGTCTCCTCCAAAGTGGGATATACCGATTGAAACAGGTATTTCTTCAAAAAAAAAACATTTTTTTCCTTTTTTTTACCCTGTGAGAACCTTTTTGTGCCCGTGCCGCTGAAAATAAAGTGGAATTATAGCTACGACTATTTTATATGATATCAAAAAAAGAAATCTTTTTCCGAGTCAAAAAAAAAAAAATTATCAAATTTATATCTTTTTTTTAATGATAAAAAAAAAACAAAATTTCTTTTATAAAAAAATTATTATTATTTCTCTTTTTTAAATACTTTTTTGTGTGTCTATTTTATCGGTTATTTTATTTATTTATTTATTTATATTGGGCTGTTAAAAAGTAACACGAAAAAATAATTTTTCTAGTATTTTTAATTCTTATAAATTAAATTATTTTATTTATGTTTTTAATCTATCAATATAAATAAATTTAGAGGCGAATAATTGGAGAATAGTTGTATCGATTCGCTGTCATTATTAGTTAGTTTTATATTTTTTAAATCAACTAAAAGTATAAATTTTTATTTATATATATAAAGTGAGTTAAAAAGCGTACAATTTTCGTTGCAAGACAGATAATCGTGTTCGTCTCACGGTTGTATTTGAAAGAAAATAAATAAATATATATTTTTTTTTGTATTTATATGTACGACAGGCGTTTGCATCAGCTACGCCAGTGGTCCGCGATTCGTTACACCAACCAGGGTTATCCCTCTTTGCTCAACCACGTAATTAGCACTCCTTGGTATTCTTTGTTAGCTATTGTAATACACGGGAAACTAGATGATTGTGGCCCTGGTAAACAAACCTGGTTTTCGCATTTTTTTAAAAACCATCTAAAAGGACGAATCATGATGTCTTTTAGTATTTTTTATACGCATGCTGCTCTAAAGATGAGTGCTTTCATCTTGTTTTTAATTTCCCAAGACAGATCGGAACAAAAACGCCAAGATGGAAAATTATAAAAATTAATTCCCATGTCACAAAACTTCCCCTGAATACATTCCGCATTATTGTTTTACACCCGGAACATTGGATGTCGAGTGAATAAAGAAAAACGTAGGGTCAGGTTTTTTAGTTCGGCCGATAAATCATACCCTTTACCTCTCAATTAATTAAACAAAAACGCAACACGGAAAAATTCTAAAAATTAATTTACATGTCAAAAAACTCCCCCTGAATATGATCTGTATTTTATTTTTCCAACCGTCTCCTTTGTTATCAAGTTGTTAGATAAAAACGCAGGGTCAGTTTTTTTCTAGTTCGGCTGAAGAAATATACACTTCCGTTTAATTGTCAACTGTATAAAGTCTTGATAATTCAAAGTAAATTATTTCATGCATACAAGTCATTAATTTGCATTTAAATGATCGAGTTAATTAAGACATAAAATGAGGTATAACATGTATATTGACTCTTGCATGTTTTGATTAGTCACGGTGCTTGAAATAAGGTTATTCAGCTTGAAGCTGCACATTCAAGTAAAAGTGATTATCGTCGATTACAGTCTGGACTACAAATTACAAAAAATAAAAAAGCAAATACTTGTTCTTTAACTTGTATTATTATACTGTGATAAAAAAATATAAAATTTGAAAAAAATAAAAAGTAAATGCATGTCGAGCCAGAGATGAATCAATTTAACTTTTTCTTGTGGTTTTTATTTTGCTCGAGGTGATGTACCAAGCAAACACGGAACAAAAGACAACATGCTATGTAGAATGACTTGCCAATGTTATGTTGCCTTCGCGGCTTTTAAGCTTCCGCGTGAGAATTCATTCCATCAGAAGGCATGCTAACTTACAAATAAATAAGTTAATAAAAAATATATACTCGTTGCTTCTCGCATGGTGTCGTAAATGTTTTCGTTACTTTTTTCATTCGCAAAAAAAAAAAAAATAATACATGCAACTCTTCATCATTTGCAGTGGCAAATAAAAAAATATATTCCACACTTTTATCATCAATTTTTTCATTATTTTGTGATATACATATCCATATTATAAAAAAGATAATTGTAAAATGAATATGATGATTCACCAGTAGTAATAAAATTTTCAAAAAAAAACCAAAAATAATTTAAAAAAAAAAGGAAATAATATTTAAAGAAAATAGAGATATATAAGCGTGAATTTCCGTTGTGTTAATTCGTCTCACTAACACTATATATTAATTTAAAAAATTAAAAAAATATATTTTTTTCGGTCTGGTTAGTTCGTATAGCACTTGCAGTTGATTTTAATCTTATAAAGAATCTTGGGTAGCTGGTGGAAGAGAAGTAAGTCTCTTGGCAAGGTTGAAACTACAAGTTCCAACACCTCAAAGGGTAGCCAAGAGGAGAATAAAAACGGTGTCTCCGCTGGAGAGATATGTCCAGCAGCAATATATATATACAAAACAGCATTAACTTGCACATAGCTTGATGCAGCAAAGAGAGCGAGAGCCAAAAAAAAAATATATAAATAAAAAATAAATATACGGAAAAAGACCACAGTGAGGGATCGTGCTGATCTATGAGATAAGATATGTGTAGTCTGAAACTCTCTTATATAAAATGCCTCTGTCGCTATTTTTTTTATTTTTTTATTTATCATTTTTGCTTGGACACAAAACACACATACGTGAATTTATTTAAAAAATTATCTGTATAGTAAGGCAATGGATATGTATATACATGAAAGTCGAAAGTCAAAAGTTTAGTCATCGGCAGGTAGTCTTGTAATTCATCGTGACCCTGGGTAACGTGAGGGAATCTGGCAATCTCATTTCGACAAAGCACCCCTGTGGTTTTATCCCTCAAACTGCCACCTTTGCATGTAGACATATATGGATGCCCACATATAGACCTATACTACTGCGAATGTTCCTCTCCATTTTTTAATTTCATCTGTTCATTTTTTTAAACTCGATTTATCGGCGTTTTTTTTATTTTCTATTTTTCATCTGATGATGATGATTTTTAGATACCGAAAGAAGTAAATTTAGAGGGAAAAATTAAGGTTGTTGAGGAAATGAAATGAGATTCTCAAAATCATTAAGTGGTGCTCGTGCATCCCTGCAGGTTTTTTTTTCGGGGCAGAAATAAGAGATGTTTGGAAAAAAAATAAAAATTGTGTTTTGCTTGTTGTAAGCACTAGTTAACACGTCCGGTTGTTGATGATGAATGGTCTTTCAGAACATCCGGAATGATCCTGATGGTCACCATAAGCTATTATGATTTTTGTTTTGCTTTAAATTTTTTTTTTTTACATAATATTTATTTGTCGAGATTTAAAAGTATGCAATGCTCGTGTGTATGATTATTTTACGTGGTTTTTTTTTCTTTTTTTTGTTGGTTTATATGACGCTGGAACTAATGCAAAAATAATTTATTTTAAATCACCAGAGCCCAGAAAGAAAACAAAGCTATTTTCAATGTCCAGTATACAAAGAAACTGATGAAGTTAGATATTTTTGTGTGTTTAAATTGGTGTGGAAAAATTTGGATTATGTTGTTATTTTGATTTTATTGTCGTCGTAATTTTATCTATTGTTGAAGGAAATTCTTCACGAGTATGTCGATGACAATGTATTGGCTTTAGCACCCTCATCGAGGACACGCCATGTCAGTGAGAAAAAAAAATGTTTGAAAAAAAAGCTTCAACGCCGGGAAAAAAAAAAAATTGAAAATACAAAATAAAGATAGTTCCAACAGGTTCAAATGATAAAGTACGAAAACAGTTGATTTTCATGGTATTCACTTGTCGTTTTGTAGCTAAAAAGATTTTCTCAAAAAAACAGGCAAAGAAAAAAAGAAACTTTTCCAACGACATTAAGCATAACTAATTTGTATACGAAAAGTTGAAAAATGGTCGATTATCCCCGTGACGAGATCTTTCCATAACACACAATAGATTAAATTTTTTTTTGGCCAAAGTTTCTTACGATATTTTATTGACAAAAAAAAAAACTGGTATGTTTAAAAACTTTTACTACGAAAAACAACAATAAAAGAATAAAAAACAATAAATTCAAGTTGTTTTTCTAACGAGAAATTTGAAAACAAATTAAAAAATTATAGAGCTGTAAAAATAAATGTTATTTCAAGTAAAGATTTAAGGGATTGGTTGGTTTTTTAATATAATTTATGAGAAATAATTGTGAATAATTATAATTTCAAAGGAAGCTTTTAGCACAAGACAATCATTTTTTCATAGCAAAATTAAAACCCCATTTTAAGTTTTATTCAAGTAAAAACTCACTTCACTGATTGTATATGAAAGTAGGGAATTTTTATTGCCCATAGCCCTTCTAAAAAGTGACATACTAAAGCCTGATAAATGTATTTTGAATTTCTTTGCAACGTAAATTGATCAAAGTTTCCCATTAATTTACCGAGTGTCTCTATGAATTTTGACTCCAGTAAAACTAAAAAATAAACGAATAAAACAAAGTAATTTCCATTCACGAATAAAATTAATAAAAATTAAAAACCCACGAAATAATAGTCCATAAAAAAATATAAATAGATTGACAATAAATTGAGTAATTATAGAGAGAAAAAAAAACCATATACAAGATATTTCTCTCACGCTACAACCAATTACAACGCGTGGATATTTTCGCTTATACCTTGGCAAATTCGCACCCATATATATTCAACGAGAACTCCCGCGCGGTTTCCGTCGGCTTTAATAATAATACAATATAATACCCACGTTCTTTGGGGCCCTCAAACGCCCGACTATGGTTCTCTCAAAAATAAAATCGAAAAATAAGAAAAAAAATATATATATTTTTCTCTCACGTCTATATATTGCAAATGCAGATATAAAAATCACCGCACGGCTTTTTATATATAAAAATATTATATATGGCTAAATATGTATATGTCTTTATACACTAAATTTATACAAACACAAACATATGAATTTTAAATGTATAGGGAGCGTGAACGCGTGCTCACAACATAACTCACACTAGAACATGGCAATCAGGCCCCAAGACGTCTCTATCCTCTTCACACAGACCCAACCAACGTCGGTCTTTCCGGCAATGATTAGAGGACTCAATATTATATATATACATATATATATTTATTCGTGTACATATGTATATATTAAACACGCACTCGGTAGAATAAAATAAGACAGAGATATTAGTCTTTAGATGAGAGAAATAATCATCAAATTTTAAGACCCAAACGAGAATAAGACCCAAAAAAAAAAAAAAACTGTCGGCGTTATTTTGATGGAGATGAAAATACCATCATCATCATTATCATCAAATAACTAGTTGAATATACAAACATCTTGCTTTTTTGAAAATATATTTATAAATTAATTTATCCAAAAATATGTCCCAAGATTATATTAATTAATTTTTTCAAAAATCAGATTATTAAAATAGTTTTAGTGTATAAAATTTTGTCGGATATTAATTGATCAAAATTTTAATAAAAAATACGGGATTTATAAGGCGCCGTTAAAGACTTGAACAGAAAGCAGGATTAATTGAGTCATTAGTTATGTGTGTGAGCGGGTGCGAGAGTTGAGTCAATTCACGATTGGCATATAGTGCTACTAGCGGGACTAGCGGGAGTCTTGAGAAATTCAAAAAGTCTGCATAAGACTAGTTGCTAAAAAATAACATATAAATAAATAATGAGTAAATATGTAATACATAAAATGACAAAAAATAGACGAGAATTATCGAATAAAATTTTATGGATTTTGTTAACTTCGTGACTAACTTCGTTGGCGTAACTTCGTCTTCGGAGGTCTTCGCGTGGGGGCGAGGCCACCATGTTTTTAATCTCGGCAAGTTTCGTCTTTTTTCGGTTTGCGAGGGATCCTTTGAATATGTCTTTGTTCGTAAATATATATGTATGGCCACCTTGGCTCAACTTCAGGTGGGGAAAACGACCAACCTGTCTGATTCCACTTCTATTTTATAAATTTTTTATACTCTTTCCTCTTCATATCCCTTTATCGACAAGCTTACTGTTGCTTGCTTTTTTTTTTCATACAATTTTTAACCTCTTCTCTTTTTATTCTACTTCTTCAATGACTCCTTCGAACTCAACCCGTTTATTCCCTTTTTATTTCATCGCGACCAAGCATGTTGTTTTTTTACATTTTTTTTTTTCATTTTATTTATTTATTTATTCAAACGTGTGTGCGCACACACAATTCCCTCATTTCTCGCATCTCAACAACTTATTTTCTTATTATTATTCTCGTTCGTCTCTTCACCAACTTCTCTTGACTGGTCGTTAACGATATCGTTAACCAACCGATACTTTTCCTCAGATCAATTTTAAATGTTTACTCTTTTTTTTTTATATATATACCTACAATGAATTCTTGACCCTCAATGCAAATCATTTATTTATTTCGATATAATATGATATACATTTATTTTAAATTATAATACAGACTTTTTAAATAAATATATATTGTTCTTCTCTTTTTTTTTTGAGCTAAATTAAATGCTAAATTAAAAAGTAAATATTGAATTATATATTTAAACTTTGAAATGTAATATTTAAAATAAAAAAGTTCAATAAAAATTACAGAAGCATGTTTTAAAAAAATAAACTTTGTAAAAATGTCAAAAAATTTTAAAAGCCATGATGATGTGTATGAAAGGTGTCGAAGGATTTTGTGAATAGCGTTAAGTAACGCGTGATGAAGTTAAAGGCGTGTCATGAGTCAAGTGGGGTACGATTAACGAGTGGTCCCCAATGACAAACTTCACGCAGTGACAATATAAATATTAATATTTATTTAAAAATTGCATTAACCAAAAAGTACAAGTACATGTTAATTAACTTTGAATGATACATTTCATTTATTCCATCGAGGATCATATAATTATCCAGAAAAGAATATAATTAATGATCCACGTACATATTGAGTCATAGATATATATCATTCTATGATTTATTTCGACCTTTTTTTATCCATGCTTATTTTGTTTTTATGTGTTACCGAAAAATACCGAGAAATGAGAAACAAATTATCTCATCAGGGGG
Source organism: Aphidius colemani (assembly GCA_030523065.1). NCBI lineage: Eukaryota > Metazoa > Arthropoda > Insecta > Hymenoptera > Braconidae > Aphidius > Aphidius colemani. The sequence continues at coordinate 11,761 of JAPYYR010000638.1, forward strand.
ATACTTTTATACTGGTTGTTAAATAATATATTATATAAATTGGGAAATAGGGTAGTAGGATTGAACAAGAGGGATGAGGAAAAGAAAAAATAATCAAATCTTAGTTGATCTCACTTAACATTATGGGTTTAAAATTTTCACAAGATACAAAAAGAGATGGTCTAGCGCCCTTCGTGTTGGTTTAGACGCGATATGTTTTCTACCTGATGACCGCATTTGTAGACGCGACTTTGAGGGGCGAAATATATACCAATATACGTAAAATAGTCGATGAGGAAATATATTTCAGGTGGTGACGATGCTCATGGTGGTGGTGGCGGCAATGGTGGTAAAAGAAATAAAGTTAAAGATGAAAAAAAAAAAACCAAGATGAATAAGAAGAAGGTTGGTTTGGCCTGTCACGCCAACTGACCCAAACCAGCGGCATCATTTTGAGAGCACGCTCAAAACCGATAGAGAGAAGAGTCTAGAGTCGACCAAGCCAAAACGGTTAATGAGTATGAACTGCGGGGGGGCATCCACTAAGAAAACGTTCAAATTTATATCGTTTTCTTTCTTATTTTCTCTCTTATAGATATACAGTCATCTATCCTTTTCTTATTTTTTTTCTCCTCGTGCCACCCCTTGGGCCTCATTTATATATATATATATGTTGGCATCTGAGGAACCGACTTTCTGGGAACCAACCACGCCTCAGGTTTCACGTTCGCATTTGAGTATAAAAATTTTTTGGTGTCGAAGAAACTAAAAAAGAAATAAATAAATAAATATGTTGTAATAATAAAAAAATTCAGTAGCTTTAAAGAATTTTTGTATATGTAATAAAAGGTAGAAGAGAGAGAGAGAGCATGGAAGAGAATGAAGGAAAAAAAAAAGAATTATGAAAAATTGATGATTTTTAAAAATGAAAAATGAGTTTTTTATTTTTTATAATAATAATAAATTTATTAAAAAAAGTTTGCAAAGCTGATTGAAAGTTGAAAGTATGAATTTGGGCCTCAATGGTCGAGAGAGGGAGAGTTATCCTCCCCACTTGAAGGTCCCTTTGCGAAATCGCCCCCCGCGTTACTCGACCCTATTGGCTCGCTTGTATAATCCCCTCTTTGTTTTTTTTTGCTTTATAATGCCCCTTTTTGCCGCCTCAACTCGCCAATAATTTTTAAAAGAAGAATAATCCTTAGCATCTCAATTTAACCTCACGATAAAATTTTTTTTATTATTAAAATCAAATAAATAATACATTAATTTGTCATTTATACAAAATATCCTAAAGTTATTTTTAATTATTCAACTTTTTTTTATTATATTTATAAAAAATTTTATTATGCATATTAAATTGATAGGTTATAGTATATTTTTGTGTTAGCGAGTTAATTAATTTTTGATGAAAAAAAAAAAATAAAAAAAAGAACAATTTTCTCCTCAAAAGCTAAATGATGTTTTTATTTTATACAAATATCTTTATTTTATTCTTAAATATTTGATGACTTTGTATATTTCAAAATGATTACTTGAGTGAGACATCTGAACACACACACATATTTATTTTGGTATAATAAAGACAGTATTAATGTTGTCGATTCAAAAACTATCTCGCGGCTTCTTCGGTATTTTATCGGTCCCCTGAACGAGGTCTGTTTTAGTAATTCACCAATACATATTTACCAAAAGTATGCGGTATATACATATACATGTCGCGAATTGATTGTATATATAACGAGCGCGATGTTGCCGGGTTTTGTGTCTTGTCCAAGTCCATATGTTACACATACGATTACACTTTATATATATATATAACTATCATCGTCATCATCATCATCATCATCATCAGCTTCTTCATTTTTTTATTATTTATTTTATATTTCCTTTCTTATGTATATATGTATATACTTATATATATTTTTACGTCGTTGACACAGTGAATAACATGCTGAAAAATATCAAATCAAAAAAATAAAAACAACTTTTAACATATAAATTCTTCATCAATACAAAATTTATAATATTATCCTCGCATTTCAATGCCCACACATTGATTACTATCATCAAATTACGTTTATATATTTTTTTAATTTTTCATCTATATTTTTCAATGCAATTACCATCATTTTCTATATATATATATTTTTTTATGCGGCACGATTATCGAGCAGTGTCGCGGTACAACTGGAGAACCAGTTTAAAACGAGAATTAACAAAATGATAAAAAAAAATAATATCTTTAAAAAAAAACAATTCACATATGCGTTTGTACAGACAAAAAAAAGACATATATTATGTGAAAATAAAATAAATGAATGAAGAATAAATGTAAGTTACAGAAAAAAAGATGAAAAAAAAAATAGCGAAAGAGAAGGACCGATCGCGTAACTGAGCGAAAGGTCTCGCGATGTGGTCCAATTAGGGCGCGGTCCATTTAGAAGAAACATCCGGTGTTCTGCTGCTAAATAGGGTCCACTCTTGTACAATTTTAGACCCCATATGAATAAACATATAAATACCACTTTCGTTGTGTTTTGCGCAGTCGATTGCAACCCCTCTTTTTTTTCCCTCCGCAACAGTCAAAATGCTTTTTTTTCTCCAAATTTCGTCCTTTTTTTTATCGTCTGTTGTGAACGCAGTAATTAGGTCCAGTCTCCATGAGACGAGGGGTGTATAGAGGAAGAAAGAATATATCACTGATGAGACTAATGTTAAATCAACAGAGAAAAAAATAATGAGCGAGTGAAAAAATAGTTAAAAAAAAATTTGAAAATAAAAAAACATAAATTCGGGTGTGGGTTTGGCGGCAAATATGTGAGAAACGAAAACGCGATACGACAAAAGGTGCTGGATATAATATACATGCGGCTAAAGGGTGTGGTTTTGGGAAAAAAAAAGAAAAAAAAAAAAAAACCCTGGTCAATTTTGGACTAAAGACGAGTCTGTCGTTTTTTACACCTTAATGACTCTATGCATCTTTTGTCGTATTTTACTGATAATTATATTGAATGTCTGTGTATTTTAAAAAAAAAAAAAAAATTATTTTACTCGACACACTAAAACCAATAGGTGATCTTGCACGTGTGATACTTGTCTCATCTATTTTATCTCATTTTTAAATCAAAGATTTGTTTTTTTTATTTTTTTCTACCTGTTTTTTTTATTTTTTAATTTAAAATATATACACAGACAATCGTAATCTTAATTTTTAGAATGTGTTAGCTACAAATTTTTTCGCACGGTTGTATAAACGAATTATTATATATATTTTTATTTTTTTTCTTAAATAAATACAATTTAATAATATTTTTATAAATTTTAATTTAAATTTATTAGTTTAAACGTTGCGAACATGTTTATTGCACGACTCAAACATGTGTTTAACTGTTTTTTTACATTTTAATATTTAAAAAAGAACAAAATATAAGTTCGTTGAGATATTTTGTTTTTTTTTTGTTATGCTATTATCATTATATTGTCGACCCGGTAACCCAATAGTTTCCGTTTAAATAGAAATAACGTGTGCTTGAGGAGGATAAAAGTTGAGACTTAACAAGTGGACCGATGATGGTCACACGTGTTTGATACTTGAGTCTGTATATAACGTGTGTAACCGCGAAAAACAGGAGGAGTTTACTGACATATAGGAAAAAGCTTGTCTTACTTAATAAGCTAAGAAAGTTTTGTGTTACTGTTGATTGGTACACAGTAGACGACGATGAAGAAAAAGAAAAAAAATAAATAGATGAAAAGAAAAAAAAGAAAAGACAGTAAATGATAATTGGAAAACCCAAAAATTTATGTCAACTAGAGATTTACAAGTTTTTTTTTTCTTTTTTCAAATGTTTAACACGTCCCCGCATACGACCGCACCGGATGTTCCCTTTTTTCCATTCATCGTGAATCTTTAACACCCCCAATATTATTTCCGCTCTTTAGCCTCAACAATCACCTGCAATAAAACCAAATTTCAAAAAAAAAAAAATCCTCAAAAAAACCCTGTAACCTCTAAGCGTGTATTTATTTTTAAAAATCGATAAAATAATTTTTCAAAATAAAAGCTCATAAAAATAATAACAAACAGCATGAAATTCAAAAGAAAATTATTTTTTATTTTCCAATTAAATAGAAATTCAAAAAAGCAATAAAATTAAAAAAAAAAAAAAGGAAAATCCTGAGTCATGAAATTTCAATAATCAAGAAATTATTGAGTTAAAGGAAAAAAAAAGGAAAAAAAGGAAAAGTGCGTTTGAAGAATATATACATAAAACCCCGGGTGGGTGCTAGTTGAGTTGTCGGTCTGACACTCGTTTATCTCATTTTATCTCACTTAAATTGGATCTTTCGTCACTCACTCGCACTCATGTATAACAACCACATATTTTTACCACTTCTCTGCCACAATTTCTCCTCCATATTATTCTCTCCTACTTGATCAGACAAAAAGCTCATTTTTTTTGGTGCCTTAATCTGTCTTTATTCAACTCATTTATATAAAAGTAAATTTTATATTTCCATTTCATTTTATTTTGGTTTTCTTTTTTACAGAAAGTTTTCCCTGTTGAGATGAATATGGGTGTCTTTGTCGCTGTACCAGCATCATCTCCAGGGGTCGTTGGATCTAACAACAGGAGCAAGAGCGAGGCAAAGAATAACTGGGAAGGGAAACGCACGCCTTCTTGTCCTAACTCCCCGTTTTTCGATGAAACCAAAGTCTCAGTACAGCCATACCCGCCAGAGGATAAACACCATAACTATTGGCGGTATTGGTCAACAAATCGGAGTAAAAAAAAAAACGATATAAAACACCACCGAAAAAAAATTAAGACATCCTTGAAAAAAGCTCAATCAAATTAATCAACAAATATATTCTTTTTGTGCGTGTCAATTAATTTTTTTTTTTTTTTTTTGTGATTTATCAAGTGATTTAACAAGGGATTTAACTTGGATTCATGCATGGATTTTAATTGTGAAGTGTATTGACGTGATAGCTCCAATTGATATAATTTAAATGTTTTTTTTTTCTTGTGAGCTTTAAATTTTCACATGGACTCTGTTCAATTTTAAGGGATGATGTTTTATGGACATGAGTTTAGTGTAAAAGTGTTGTCGTTTTATATACAATTAAGGATTTAACAGTGATTATAAATTAACTTGTTTATTTATTTATTTTTTTTTTAATTTTTAATATAATAATTCGGGCAAGTGTTGTTTACAAAATATTGAAAAATGCCGGAAAAAGAAGTGGCTTATCATCAAGAAGCATTTTCACTATTACCGCCACCACCACCACCACATCATCCCCACTCGGCATTTCATACTGCCTTTCACCCTCATCACCCACATCATGGTCCGCCTCCATCGGCCTTTCATCAGCATCATGGACCGCCTCCATCACATCAAGCCGCAGCCGTAGCATGGGAACATCATGCGGCCGCCGTTGCCGCAGCTTTTCATGCACCACCACCACCACCTCCACCTCATCCGTAAGTTTTTTTAATGACAATTTTTAATTAGCCGAAGTACAATATAATTATTCGACAAAAACTGCATGTCAATTTCATAATGATATGACAACAAAAATATATGAATCATCAATATGCATAGATAAAACAATCCATACATGTCGTTTGTTTGGACAAATCCTGTTGGTCGTCCAACTTTGTTTTACTTTGATGTCCATAATTTAACTAACATGCCGGAAAATTGAAATGATTATTTGTTTTAAATACATAAGAATATAGTGGTAATTCCCTAATTCGAAAATCTTCTAAAATGACAGGTCACGGTAATTTAATGTAGAAAAAAAAGAAACACAGTTGGATAGTTAGGTAGTTTATATATCTTAGCATCAACTTTTCAGTAAAATACTTTAGTCACATAAAATAACCCAAAGTTATTGCTCTTGGACGACGTTAATATACAGTGGCATCAACGAACTCAAGATTTATTCATGGAAAATTCATTCTGGCGCCTGTGAATATCGTCAAAAATAAAATATATAAATAAAAAAATATAATAACATTAATAATAATAATAATTTGATGAGAAAATAAAAAAGCTTTACAAAAGAAAAAAAAAATATAAAATACATTACAAAATCATGTCCCGACGGTAGAGTTAAAATCTTGTTTAAATTTACTCTTTGTCTTATTAACTTTTCTTTCTAAAAAAAAAAAAAAAATCAACATTATCTTTTTATAAACACGAAATTTTTTTTTTTTTTTTTTTTTTTTTTTTTTTTTTTTTTTTTTTTTTTTTTTTTTTTTTTTTAATTTTTTTTTCTAGTTTTTTTTTTACTTTTTTGAACCAAAAATATAACACTCGACATACAAAAAGCCATATTAAAATAACTATATACACTTTAAGAAAAAAATAAAAAAATCAACAATAAAATTTATCAATTATTCATTAAAAGGAAAAAGGAAAAAAATCCATTTTATTTTATATCAGATTAAATTGAAATAATATATATTGATAATAAAAAATTAATAATATTATTTTATTATTTTTATTTATCATGCGATATCAATCACAAAAAGCTACTGCAATTTTTTATCATAAAACCCTTTGATTTTATCAGTGTTGGATCTACCAACAGGGTGAATAGAACCCTCATCCAACATCATCATTATTATTATTATTATATTATTATTTATATGTTTAATTTGTTCGCACATGCCGGTTGTGATAATGCACTGGGTGGCAGGTAGCCAACAAACCCATACACACAAATAAATTATTATTATTTTTGCTTTTTTATATGGCAATACGATACCTGCTACAATTAATCATCAACCCCACTGTTTCATTGATAAATTCCTTCATGCATTCACATAATAAATGAACAATATAAGAAAAATAATAATAATAACGAATTTATAACTGAGTGGTGTAACTTCATATTGGACACGTGATATCATTTCTTTATGTTACAAAACACTTTTTTTTTATTTACTAAAAACTAAATAGAATTTAATAATTTTATTATTTTTATGCAATAAATTTAGTTGATAGTTCATGATATTAACGTCAAAAAATATATCGGGCAAAATTGTAATAAAATACTGTTTTTGTGTAGCAAAACTTTCCCCGAAAATATTTAAAGGAAGAGCGTGTGTTGGCCATGTGTTGTATCTGGCATTTTGTGCTTCGGACACTCTGAAAAGAAACTTTTAACGTTTTAAAATGAAAAAAAATAGCTAGAAAATGTGTGTTGGGTTCAAGTGGATGGATATTCTATCTTTGGATCTCTTTGTTCGGATAATAATCATTTTTTTTTATTTTTTTTATCTTCTTGGTCGTTTTTGGTTTTTGATTCTTGAAAGAGAATATAAGATTCACTTGATTTTGATCATGCTGGACACATTGATCAGGCTACTTGAGTCAAAAAGTTATTCGGGTGTGGTAGTTGACGCTTAGGTAGACTACTCATCTCACATAAGACTCATAACGCTTGAGGTTGTCCAAATAAACTAACCATATATATTTTTATTATGCCTCTGGTATTTAAAATTTCATAATTATTCAATTTTATTTTTTTTATTATTATTTTTATGGATTTTCAAAGTAAACCAATATTTTTTTTAAATTTTTTAAATTTTCATATTTTTTTTTTTCAACAAAAATAATTATGTTATTTTTATTTTTTCATTTTTCAATGAAATTATAAATAAATACTTTAGTTGAAATGAAGAAATATTATTAAATAAATAAAAAAATAAATATATATATATATTTTTTTAGTTTATAATAATTTTTTATGTTGAAAAGAAATAATTTTTGAAAGTTACGCTTCACTGTCACTCTTAATAAGACTTAATAATATATAATCATAAAGAATTATTATTTTTTATTATTTTCTTCAAATTATCTTTGACAAAGTATTTTAACTACGTTTGTGAAAGAATATTTCATATTGGATATCAATATATACATTTAAAATGAAACTGGAAAAGATGAAAAAAAATGTCGCCACAAATATTGACTTATACTACTTAATTTAATTTTTTTCTTCTTTAATTTCTGATTGAGGATATTTGAGCCAGACAAGTTGGAGCCAAAGCCTTAAACTTTTACTTTTTTTGCTTTTATATTTTATATATTTATACATATATTATATATATATATGTGAGTATTTTATATATACAATGTTGTATTTTGCAATTGGGCGTGCATCCGATTATCTGTTGGTAACTCAATCTCTCGGCTCTTCAAACCGCACACTAAACTCTTCCTTTGTGTTAAATAACAATTTTAATTTTTACCAAAACGATATTTTAATAATAAAACGGCTTATTTTCCATTGAAAAAAAATATATAAATATTTATTTAACAAAATATATTAACAATATTACACTGCGCAACAAGTGGAAATATATTAAATTTATTTTTGATATTCACCTTAACATGCTTTTCATTATACATCGAATATATTCAATGACAATTGTAATAACAAAAACAATTCCATGATAAATTGTTTATAAAATAATACTCTCTTAATATTATTTTTTTCATGTTTATAATTATTGACATAGGGATTATTTTATTTTACACATTTCAATGTTGTACATTTATCATTTCTCAAATATACATTTAATTTTTATTCTTAAAATAAAAAGCATACATGATAATCAGCCGTGAGCTTTAAAATTTAAATATTATTTATGTCAATCTTTAAACAATCCAATAAAAATTGTTTATAAAATACAATCATCCTAAAGCCGTTCAGTTGAATATCTTCAAAATTATTTATTTACATATTTAAAAAACTCCTCAAATTAACTTGTTTATATTTAAAATACAATAACAATAATTGTTTATTAATAATTGAAATACAACCAACACTTTACCCTCACTTTAAACAATAGAAAATGATTATAATAATTAAATTCAACATGATATTTATCAATTTAAAGCCATGATGTTGATATTTTCCAAATAATATCGATTGAAAATTCGTGTAATATAAAGCCATTAATGTTTATAAATATTATTCAGAGCTTGACCTCAGTAAGATAAAAAAAAGGGCAAATATAAAAATGAAATATCCAACAACTGTATACACATATAAATATATTAAAATAATTTTTTAAGGAGGGATTTCACGATGAAGTTTGCAAAAAGGTAGCCAAGCACGAGCATGGTATGACCATGCATCATCCAGTCATTCCTCCAGTGATTTTTATTTCTATATTTTATATTATTCTTAATATTGTTATTATTATTTTAAACATAATAATAATATTATTATTTTCTCAGTGTGCATTTAAAAATTTTACCTCTTTTGCCCTCGATGCACCGCCTCCATCGTGATTCTTCTTGTTCTTCATTTTATTTTTCTACTTGTGTGTATCTCTCTGGACCTCTCCTCTTTTCCTCCTTTTATTTCTACTCTTTTTAAAAGCCAAGAAAAATATAACGATGACTGCTTCTTTATCTTATATATTCTTCAACTCATTTCAAATACCTTTTGTGGAAATTTTTTTTTTTTCCCTTTCATATATATAAATTTTGTTTTTTCAACCCCTGTCTTGATTTTATTCCTTCAACAGGTTGATTTATTTATTTTTAACTGAATTTTTTCTTGGGGTTATTTTTTCTATATTATACATCAAAGTGATGAGTCTTTCTCGGTTCTATTTGAATTATTTTCTTTTGGATACCTGATGAAATTATACATAAAAATTTACAGCTTGTTGTTTTTTAATTTTGATGATTATAGCTAGCTCAAAGATAATTTAGTAATTGTATGAACAGATGTTTGCCCCACGGACACAAATCACTAGTTTTTTTTTTTATTTTAGTTTATTATTGTTTGAAAAATAATTTTTTATATTTTTTCTATTTATTCATCTATGTCAAGTTGTCACTGTCAAATATTTCTTCAAATTTTCAACAATGTCATTCAAAAGATAAAATTCATTTTCATATATTTCTTTTTTTAATCTTGATTTATTTTTTATTCTATTATATTTTATGTATTTTTGTTTAATATTTTTGGTACATTATGAAACATATGTTTTTGACTAAAAGAATGATAAATTGATGACAAAATGAAAACTTGATACATTACAGCAAACATATTTTAAATCGAAAAATAAAAAAAAAAGTGACGTTAATTTCTCTTTTATAATATAAACATTGAAAAAAAAAGAAAAAAAAAATTATATTTATATAAAAATATGGTTATTAATTTGTTTTCATTGGATAGTTTATTTAATGGCTTTTTTTTTTTTGTGAGGATGAGATTGGTGAATTTTAATGTCGAGAATTTATTGTTGATTTTTTTGAATCTTTTGATACATGTCCGACGTTTTTAGATGGCAATATTGCCATATTCTTCAAGTATCATTATCATTATTATTATACATATATTATTTATAAATGTGAATAACGTTCAGGCGTGGTTTGTGGCATTAGCATTAACGCGAGCATCAGAGAGCATTAATCAGGATTAAATTGCCGCAACGCATTGCCGTGGATTTCGGTGGCTGACTTACCTTTTCTACTGAAAAAAATATTCAACAAAAATAATAATCATTTATTCTTTTTTTTTTTCAACTCTTTTATATTAATGTATTTTATTTTATTTTTTTTTTTCAACTAGCTCTTACCTTTTTTTTTATTTATTATTACATTGTTATATTTTTAGTCTTCTATTTCAATAAAGTTGCATATTCATTTGTCAAAATGACGACGGTTTTTTTATCCCAAATCATCATCCTCGTTTGTGTATATAATAGTTGTCAAAAAAAATTAAAATAAAATAACGATGATTTAATGAAAAATAATGTGTATAAATTTGAAAAAAAAAACAACACGTGTATTTAAAAAAGTATAACATCTAATAATTTCAAAATTATAGTATTAAATATTTTTACTTTACCTCCGTGATAAATTTTCAAAATAAAAACTTTATTTACTCCAATTTATTGTAAATAAAAAAGAAATATATCTAATGAATATTTTGACAATAATTTTTTAATAGAAATATAAATTCTATAATAAATTATTATAAAATAATATTAAATGAATTGAATATGAATATTAAATTAATTTTTGCAGTCTGGTTGTTATCATTGAGCTTAAGATGAATTATTAAACTCGATAGTTCGGTCTCAAGTTAAATTAAAATAACAAAAAAATAATAATAATTACAGTAATATAAAACAGGAAGAGAAAAAAAAAGGAATAAAATTACGAAGCAACAGTTGACGTACAACACAATCATAAAGGATATATTTTTATATATTCATATTGATATTGTGTTGGCTGTGTGTGGATATTTACACACGCAAAGTCACATGTTAATTCAATGAGACCACTGTTGACTCACGAGTTCATTGATATCGTTCAATTAATATATTTAAAAAAGTAATTCAATGTCTGATGATGGTTTAAATCAAAATATCATCTGCTTATTTTATTCTTATTTGACAGATTAATAAGTTCTCAGAAATATTTACTCGGATAAATAAATATATATATTCAAATATCTAGTATTTAATGATTAATTTAATTCATTAACTGATTAAAATTATAATTTTTTATTTAAAAAACATATTTGTATTGGACAATTTAATGATTTGAATTTTTTTTTCATTGGATTTCATGCGGATGAAAAGTTGCATTTTCAAAGTTTTTTGAGTCACTTGTGGGTATCTTTTTTTGCATAGAGTATTAGCTCGTGATTTGTGAAAAATTTTGTCGGAATAGTTTGAAAGGATAAATATATCAGTTTAGTTATAATCATCATGCAATAATTTTCTTCGTTTGAAGTTTTCCCTCCAGGGAGTCAAACAATTATCGTCGCCCGTTGACAGCCCACGGTGCGAGACGACTCTTTCTCTCTATTAAATTTATTTTTTTTTCAAACATCTCTTATATATTATTATTTTATTTAATTTTTTTTTTTTTTGTCTTTCAAGTTTCATTTACTTTATTTAACTCGCAACTACATGTCTACAACATCCGCCGGCAATCATCGTCAATTGCAACGAGTTAATATGGCAATCATCAATCGACCAGACCCCTCAAGCCACTGACTATATTCACCTCAACGGGGTGTCAATTAATTTACTTTTCACCTCAATTCGTTCCCTCTTTCATCACAAATATTCACTCTAATCCATAAAAAAAAAAAAAAACATAAAATTATAATATATATATATATCTCATCAACAACTGTATTTCTCTTTTAATTTAAAAATCATTTTTTTTTTCTTCAATTTAAATTTATTTTTTCAGCAGCTATTTCTTGTAATTTTTTTTTATTCTTTTTTAACTTTTTTTTTTGAAGATGAGAGCGGTACAATTTATCTGGTTAAATTAATTGTCGACAATATTTTAGACTGAAAAGTCGACGCCTGACTTCAGTTACCATATTTATCATAAATTCACGACAAAGTTTCGTGGATTACTTTAACCCAAATAATATTTTCAAAGATATATTATTATTTAAAAATAATAATAATAATAAATAAATAATTTATAATAATATTATTTTATATGTATATTAAGTGCATCAAATTTTTTTTTTTAATGTATTTTAAATTTATACAAAAATAAGAGTTGAAATTTGCGAATTTAAATATATAAAAGTTTGAGGAAGAGACGAAAATACTTGACAAAAAAAAAAACAGGGTATATATATAATTATTTTAGTCGATTGGTAGAAACATCCCAATTACACTGCATACATATTGTGATAAATAAAAATAAAACGTAAAACAGGTTCCGCATATGGAATGTACACATAATTTGCCGCCTCAATGCCAATAAAGAAACAAGTACGATTTTATAAGCGTGCCTTTTTAACGCCTTTTTATTATTTTATTTATTTATTCCTTAAAAATATGTCTCTTCAATTTTGCACAATATACCAAATATATAAAATAAAAAAATTATAATACACGCATAAAACCAAGATCACACATCATCCAAATGAAAAGACAAAAAATAAAAATAAAAATTCAACAGCTTCCTTCTTTTTATATGTACGTTTTTATTGTTTTTTTCTTTATCTTGGTTTTTTTTTTAACATGCTATTCACGTTTTGGTAGTATTAAAAAACATGCCAAGTGTTTGGATATATATTCCAGACTAGTGAATACACTGTACAAGCGAGAAAATCACACAAACTTTTACGACGCTTTTGCGAGCTTTTATTGGACGCAGCCTTGTAGGCGCCAAATGGTGTGAGCATTTAAAAAAAAAATTATTATAAATGTGAATAATAATAACAGCAACAACAATATAATAACATATAAAAAAAATATATTATATATTCAAAAGATCGTGATTAAAAGTGTCGGGGACATTTCTTTTAACTTTTTTATTATCACTTTTTTTTATTTTTTTATAAACAATATTATATTCTCAATGTACACGGTCGTATATTTATATTAAATATAATTTTTTTTTTATATATAAAAAAATTTAATACATATATATATATATCAGTTCATATTTATTGAATTGGCAATAAAATGAATTATATATTTGAAAGAAAAAAAATAATTTAATAACGTGATTTTTATATTTATTTAAAAAAATATTGAATTAATTTCATTTTAACATTTTATTATACATTTTAGTAGTTGAAATTAATTAATATTTATTTATTTTTATTTGATGCGAAAATATAAATAAATAAATTTAAGTATATTTTTAAATAATTAATTTTATTTTTGTGTGACACAACTGTCACCATCAGGGTTAAACGACCAGACGAATAATTACATGTGTTTATAAATATAAATATATAAATACATGTATACTAAATTCAAACGTGTATAAATAAATAGATAAATAAATAAATAAATAGATAAATAAATAGATTAATTAATAAATAAATAAAAAAAAATATTAGGAAATAAAATATCTTTTAAAAAAAAAATTAAGCTGCATAGATTTGAGAGATTTTATTCATTTCTAATGCTTTTATTCTCTCAATTCCTGTATAATAAAGACACGTTTACCAAACTACTACATTAACAATAAAATACACACACAAATTCAATCCAATATTCATATATTTATTACACAAACACAAGTACTCCATGAGGCTTCTGACTCGTCCCGGATTCTCAATACACACATAAACTTCGTTTCAACAATTTTTTTTAATTTCATTTCATCTTATTTTATTCTTAACATTTTTATTTTACTTGCTTGCGTCCCTCGATCTTTGGTTCTCCTGTACCATCGTCATTCTTCGAGTATCCGAGGTATTTTTGAACCGGTCCATAAGACTACCATCAGGGACGAACTAAAAATTTATTTATTCTTTCTTTATAAAATTTTAAAATGTATTTTATTTATTGTTAAAATGAATAATAAATTATTAATAAATTAGATTTCATAAATTTTTACCAAAAATATATATTAATCGATTGGTTTTAGTTTTTTTGAGATTAAAATTGGTTCTAATCTTTTTTAAAGAAATTTGGAGTAACTGGGAAATTCTATTTAATAATAAATATTATTATGCACTTTCTTTAACGAAAAAATAGATAAAAGTTCTTGTTTTTTTTTTTAAATACATTCCATCGTTATTTATTAAAAATAATTTTTTCTTTCGGAGTAACTTAAAAGCTCTTTTTGAAGCAACAAATACCACCCACGTGTTGATAAATTGTAATGAATTTTAAAAAGCTCACAAGCTCATTTCAATGATTATCAAAATTTTTCTCTGTATTTGGAGTAATTTGTTAAGAACAATTAATTATTCTTCAAACTAGCACGTGTTTATTGATTCAATAAAAAAAATGTATACACAATTATTAGTGTGTGTGATTTGAAAATTGGGGTAGCAAAAATACACCTGTTTTGTTAATACACCACTTGTTTTGTTGATTGTGTTTAAAGCCAATATAAAGAAGGGTATTTTTTTTATTTAAAAATATATACATTTATTTTTTTATGTATCAGTGTATGTGTGTTAACGATGATGTGGTACCCGAGGCTAATATGTGTACATTTGTGTGTTGAAATACACTTTGTGTTTGAATAACGCCGCCACCTGTTGTACATACATAACGACGAGGGGAAAAATAACACGAGGGGTTGGCTTTTTTTTTTGTGGCAAAAACGATTATGATCGTTAATGTACGTACAAACTGCCCCCTTGACTTTTTTCATTTACTCATTTCATTTATTTTTTGCACCTTTGTGTCTTTGTTTAATCAACAATTTTTTTACTCCAACTGCAATTACCCTGAAATACCAACAAAAAAAAAGGCAATCATCGTGTTTGTAAATTACATCAGGAAGCGAGCACTAATGCAATTGTACACAAAAATAAATTAAATAAATTATTAATGTAATTTAACAAATATAAAATAAAAAAAATTATTTAAAATTTTAATTTATTTCTTTTATATTTTAAAAGAAATAAATCATAATTTTATTTTAGATTAATTTGTAATGTAAAATTTTGCTAATTAAGTGCCAAATGTAACAATCGAATTATCATTATTATTATTATTATATATAAATAATAAAAAAATTAGGAGAATAATATATAAAGATGCGAGAATTCTGATGCTTATTCGCCCCAGGTGGTTCGACGCCCCTCGATCTCTCCTCATCTTATTTATTTTATTTTTTTTATTTTCCTCAATATTCTTATTATATATATCTTCTCTTTTCATGCTTTTGCTTTTTGAAAGTCACTTCACGATTATTAATCAAACCCCTCATCTTCCCCTTTTATTTTATTTTATTTTTTGTTTCTATCTCAGTCATTTTTTTCCTTTCTGTCACTAGTAAAACATACCAAATATTAAAATGAATAAACCAATATCGATCAATTTTATTCAATAATTAATTATAATTTTAAAAAATTTAAAATACATAATTTTACAATATTGAATATCATCACTTAACTATTTCATAACTCAATTTTAAAAATACAAAATTTATTTCGTAATTTTATTTTTTAATTGTTAAATAATAGTATCTAAAGATATCGGAAAAAAAAAAAAAATGCATCTTGATTATTTTCATTTTATGATTATAAATATATTTGTTCATTTTATTTCATAAATTTTTTGAAGTTTATATGAAATAATCATTAAGCAATTGAAGGTGAAGTGAGACTGTGGTTGAGTAGGCAAGAGCTCTGCTTACGGCGATAGAGGGCTTGAGTTCGATTAAGTAAAGAACCGATCACATGAAGAAACAATTGAGTGTTCCTAATATCATGTGTTTCTTAGTCATTTCTGCGAGAAAGCCGTTTTTCACTTCCTTAAGAAGACGAACTCACCGATTAGCGTAAACGTTGCCATACCAGCTCATAATTTGGGGCAGTTATCTTCTGACATAGAAAAAGTTGGGATGAATATAAACTCGCTTATTCTATGCTAGAATATAACTGCCTTAAATTTTGGATAATTTTTTTATGGAAATGATAAAAACACATGCTTGAATATTAACACTATCACTACACAAAAAAAATAAAAATTTACCCTATTTTTCTGTAAGAATTATGCGGACATAATTCGTAAATTCATGTTTTGTTATATTATCCATATTAAAGATAGTAAAATGAAAGAAAGAAAAATAAAAAAACAAAAAAAAAATAGATAAGAGGTAGATATGTGTTGTATTAGCATTGAAACGTGAAAGAGTTACTTGTTGAACGTGTTGGCCCCTTCGGAGACGTCATTAGAGCACACCACGTGAAACCAAAGTGAGGCACTGTTGATCAAGATGACGATAAAAATCTTGCAGGGGGTGAAGAGCAAAAAAAAAAAATAACTCGGTCCAGCATAGAATAAAAATAATATAAAAAAAAAGACAAAGTAAAAGAACAAGAATCATGCAAGTAAGCAAGATGACTTGTTGAGAATAAAAATAATAAATATAAAACGATTGAGCTGTTGTTAATTCGATGCTCTCTCACTTGTCCACGACTCAAATGTCTTGATACTGGAGCTTTACCTGAATTCACATGATCTTCATACATGTGTATACAACATTCACCAGTTTGTTGCAATTATACAGGTGTTTACTCCAAAAAAAAAAAAAAAAAAAACACCAAATAGCACAAAAATAAAATACAAATTTAATTTATTTAATTACTCAGATGAAAAAAAATTTAAAATTAGTATATATAATTAAAAATACCCAGATGTTTTACAGCCCAATATTTAATATAAATCTTTATTTAAAATCTTTTATTATTGTTGAAAGATAGTCTGACGATAAATAATACAAAAAATAATAAAAAAAAAATAAAGTGAATATATAAAACTAAAGGGTTGTTTTGTTATATATGTTGAATAAATTGCATAACCCCAAAGGCCATTGTGAAGTATACAAACGAGGATTATATCTGTTTATTTTTTTGTTAATTTTTTTTTTATCTGCACCTGCGTTGTTGTTAAGACACATAAATAAAAAAAATTTATATGTATATTAATGTGTGTACAATGAGATAAGTGCGACAGTAGAATAAAGCTGCTTGGAATACAATGAGGGGGATGATTGTGATACTGAGCCAGGACTCATGATAGAGCCATAGATCATCATGATCCTCAGGCACCCAAAATTTATATTCACTAGTCTTTTTTTTTTTGTATTTATTTTTCTTGCGGCTGCATAAGATATCTTCGAGGGATTTTTAAATAAAATAAAAAAATATATCTGTAAATTAAATTATTTATTTTTTGATTAGAAAGGTGATTCTAATTTTTTTTTTAATTTTACTTATTGTTGTTGTTGTTGATGATGATGACGATGATAATGATGATGTTGTTGATGAGAATTTCTGTTGTAAAATAAAGATTATGACATCGTTTATGATAAGCACCATCTCAGCTGGATTCATGCAACACAATATGCATCACTCGAATCTCATTTTGTAGAATGATTTTACTCGAGTTGATGCACAATCATCATCAACTTATCTCACTATTCATTTGACTCTCAATAATGTCTTCACATTATCAAATTGTTTTTTCGTCTTTATCTCTCCAACAATATATTTATAAATAACAAAAAATACATTCCAAGCGGCAGGAGGCAAAAGAATAATAAAAAGAGACTTCAGTAACAATTTACTCATTTACTTCTAAAAAAAAAAAATACGTAATTTTAAAATAAATACATTCAGCACCTGTCCTTGCTTAGTATATAGTTTTGCACGAAATCCAGTGCACGCGAGCAGCATTTACGTTTATTCTTCGAACAATTTTTTTTTTTTTTTTGCTTATTTTCAAAAAATCCTACCACAAAATTTTGTTTTTCTGGTTTTAGTATATTTTTATTTTTTACCTTGCTCAAAGCAACGAATTCCCTTCAAGAAACGTAATTGAGAAATCGTCGTATATACGAGATGTAAGAGTGAGTGAAATGAGATGATAAAAAACAATGAATTAAAATGAGATAAAAACAAGGAGTCTTGAAAATTTTTACTCTTCTTCTTCTCGAGACGATGGAAAAAAAAAAATAAAAAAGCGGCAAAGTTGATGGAGGAAGGAAAAGGATAAAAATAAAAAGAAGCTAAAGAATGGTAAAAAGACTAACGAAGACCCTTTTTGGATGAGCAATAAAAAAAATTGAAAAAAAAATTTGAAAATCCAAAGGTGGATGATGTTGCATGGGTTTTTGGCTCTCCAACCATTCTATGCCATTCTCTCTAACCCATCTACAAATACATACAAAATACACATACATATTAATACAAAAATATATACGTGAAAATAATCGAGGATGCGCCTGCATTCAGGCGATAAATAATCCGCTATCTCAGATACTCGGTAAGCCTCTTAAATTTCTTAAAACATGAAGAATAAAAATAAATATAAAAAAATTTATACATATATTTTTTCAAAATATAAAAAAATCAACATCTTTATTTTTTATTTTTTTATAATTGACAGTTTTGTAGATAATTTTTTGTTTATTTAACAAAAAAAAAAACAAAAAAAAACAAAATTTAATATTTTAAATTTTAAATATAATTTTTTTTTTATATTAAAATTGATTTTTTTTTTTTGTTTTATTATTTCATGGTATTAATCAAGGTAAAAATTAAGTGTATAAAAATAATATAAATTATATAAAAAAATTAATGAGAGAATAAAATAGAACAGAAGAGGAAAAAAAAAAAAAAAAAATTATTTTTGTTTGATTTTGATAATAATCACGTCAGTATAAAAATCAAGTTGATTGGATCGTCGGTTGTTCTTTATTTTGTATTTTAAAAAAAAATTTTTTATTCGAAATTTCATTGCTGATGATGATCAATCGTAAAAAGAATTCCTCACTGGAATTTCGCTCGTTCAAATTTTTAAATTTTATATATTTTTTTTTATCTAGATGAGTTATTTTTCTCCTCAGCTTTGTTAATACCTCTTCATCTTCATAGGACGTTTTTTTTTTTGTTGTTATTATTTTCGACAACTGGCTACTCTTTTATTTATATTTAGTTATTTATTTTCATTAACCATCGTCCACTTCAACCTGGTTGTGGCACAAATGAGGTTGTCGCGTCAACGCTTCCCTTTTTGCATCGGACTTTCAACTTATGACCGAACGAGTTTTTTTAAACTTTTTTACTTTATTTTTTCGTATCCTTTTTTTGCATTTTATTTTCTTTTTCATTTCATGTTTTAATTCTACTTAAATACAGCTATACCTTGTGCACAATATAATTGCACTGAGACTAAATATCCTGATGACAAAATTTCCAACATAAATTTCACCAACATCTAATCATCTAATCGTCGATCAAAGATCAATGACAATCTATTTATACTCGATGTTATTTATTTAAAATTCGGATAGTTATAATTTTTATTATCATTGAGGGTTAATAATTTTTAAAAATAATTACACGTAGGTGAAAATTGTAATGTGTATTATCGAGGTAACCATGGTGCACCAGCATCATCAGTACATTTGAATATACATATTTATATTTTAAACAAAACATATATAACTTGGGTCATACGATTTTATGAGGCTACCCAAGTCATAAAATAACGATGTAATACAACTTTGCCACAGCTTCAGCTGAAAAAATAAATATATAAAAGAGAATTGTTAGTTGGGTTGTTGTATAATTGGAAGGTGATTTTGCTTGCAACCATGGTTCCATATACGATGAGAACAATCGCAAATGCAAACGTCATTCAGTCTCGACAACTTCATTATTTATTAACTTGATTTTTTTATATATTTATTTATTTTTAATTCCCATCAATAAAACAATAAACTCTTTTTTCAATATTTAAATTTTTCCATACAAATTTATATTGTTACTTAAAAATGAGAAATAAAAAGCTTTTTTTTTGATAAAAAAAAACTAAATTCTATATGTAAATATATGATTTAAATTATTAATATTATTATTTGTTTAAACATATAAAATAAATATAATAAATTATATATTCTGTGAGGTCATTTAGTTCAAACTCAACAGTATACTTGTTATTTAATTTTTACATCCCTCAGTTATTTCACCAAAAGCATTTCATTAGTTCACACGATTTTAACAAGTACTTAACATAGCTTTTATATATATTTTGCTTTTTTTTTATATTTACCTTACCCCATTCTCTTTTAATTTTAAAACCGACAAAGATACATATTTTATTTAATTTTTTTTCATCAATATCCTCATTTTCAACTCTCAATTTATTGCAAAGTATAGGCTACTGTTTTACAAATAATCATATACGATTGTATACATATATAAATTTAAAAAAATATATATATTTAACCAAGCAGTTACACATGTATGAAAGGTTAAAGAGGATGAAGCAGTTATAAAATATGTTTGCGTGCAAAAATATTAATTTTTTTTGCGTACAAAATGTATATTATACAAAATAAAGAGTCCCAAAGGTTTAACACATATATATATACAAGTACTTGATGGTATATTGTTGGTAAATAACAACAATAACAATAAAAACATCAAAAAAAAAGGTACAAACTGATGCTTATTTTGTATATTTATAAGCTCATCGACGTCGTTCAGGCAAAAAATGAAATGAGAAATCAACAGAATAAAATGATGCAGCTTTTTTAGCACAAATTGGAAAAAATAAATAAATGGATAGAGAATAAGAGAGAGTACATGTTGAGTGAACCCCTTTTTGCATTCATGGATATACAAGTTGGAAAATATATTGGGCCCTACCTCATTATCAGCACGCAGCTGCTACAAGGGCTAATAAGCCGTCACAGCTTCTGTACAAAAGCGCGCCGCGATGCAAATGTTTGAATTCAAAAATAATACTTATGTTTTAATGAAAAAAAAATATATATTTTATATATACATTTAAAAGACGATCATCATTATTTTGAAAAAAATTATCTCTATAAAATGATTATCTTTTTTTGTATGTTAAAATTTGGATTTTTCATTTTTTAAATGTGAAAATTTTTTTTTTTCATTTTAAAAATTTCTGGAGATAAAAATAAATTACTATTACAATGTTTAGTACTCAATAAATATATATTTCAAGGTCATATACTTGAAGATAATATTATTTTACAGTATAATATAGGATGATTTTATTTTAAGTGTTGCATTTACGAGGAAAATATATACGTGATACTCTTTGAGTTATGAAATTTTTTTTTTTTCTCTTATTTTTCAACGATATAATGTATATATTTTTTAAATTTATATAATAACTATTAAATTGTAAATTTATTTGTTTTTTAAAAGAGTAATTTTATTAGTTGGAAAATATATAAATTAAATATTTTATATAAATTTCGATTTTAAATTGACTTTTGTTATTTCGATTTTATTTTTTTTTTGTCAAATGGATTTTAGATTATTCGCTTTATTTAATTACTTAATTAATTAATTTTTTTTTTATTAATTAAAAAGGATCAAAATGTTATTCAGTGTTTTGTATATTATTTTATTTAATTTTTTTAATTTTATTCAAGACGCAATTTAACTTCTCGCCATACGTCGAGAAGATTAGCATCTCAGTTTCTTGGGCTCACGCAATTTGCATTGGTCGTAAGTTTTCGGGATTAGAAGTCGGATTGTGTCTGTAATTTTTATTTTTTATTTTTTTATCATATGCTGATATGTGTGTGTGTACATGTTGCATTCACTGCAGGCGACTTGTGTAAGAAATAAAAAGAGTGAAAAATAAAATATATACAAAAAAAGCTTATAGCGTTGGAAGGCTTGCCGCGTCACGAGCATCTTATTATCTTTTTTACTAAGCGCTTTACTGAATTCCCATCTGAATATTATATATTTATTTAATTTTTTATATCATATTATATGTATATAAAAAATTAAATTAAACTATAATCAAAATAGTGCAACGTTAGTTGAAAAGAGTTAGCAAGTAAATCGTTGCGCTTAATTATATCAAAATAGCGCGACATTAGGTTTCAAAAGATTAGGAAGTCAAAATTTTTGTTTAATTTTTGAAAATCTAAACATAAAAAGAAAACATACACACCTAAAGACCAATTGATCTTCGTGATGCAATAGAAAATCTTGAATCACCAAAATTCAAACAAAAAAATGCAAAAATCCTTGAAAACTCAAAGAAAAAAATTCAAAAATAAAATAATTTCTTAAATTTTTATTCATAATTCTCCGAATAAAGATAAAAAGAAATTCTTAGCCGTTGACAATAAATTGAGTGTTTATTTCTTTAAAAAAAAAAAAAACGATCCATTGAAAATTCATTTGAAAAACTTTTGAAAATCGCCAATCGTTTTGACCTCCATCCTTTTTTTTTTTTTCATTCTGTTCTTTGTCTTGATTTATTCATTCGGTTTGTGTTACTTATTTTGCTTTTCTATTGTTATAATTGTACTTAAAAATACCGAAACATTTAAACACATAGAAAAACCATACCACACTGTGAAATATCAGTTAATATGTGTGACAGAATTTAAACGTTACAATATAACGTGAGAATGTCCCAAATGTCCAGTCGACAAAATTTTAAGCTTTTAAAACACAAAGAAAGCGTTAAGGCAAGGTCGTTACAACAGGCATTCAATGTATTGGTCAAAAAAAAAAAAAATAAAGACGGATAAAATATAAATTCAAAAAAAAAAAAAAAAATAAGAAACAAACTACTTGGAGACAGGGCGCATTACGTTACCGTAACCAGTTTGGAGTGGGTGGATTGCCATTTCGTACAGCTTCTTCCCATCAACATAAGGAAGACGACCGGTACTCCAAAAAAAAATAAATAAATTTAATAGGACAAAGACGATGCACAGGGGCATCCTTTTTTTATTAATATTTAAAATCAACTTTGAAAAAAATTTATTAGTTTTTGGCAGGTTATTCAACAGGTGATCAAAAAAAGAAAATGAAAATGAAGAAAAAAGCTTTTTTTTTTTTAAATTAATCTAAATAATTTTTAATTAAAGAAAATTAAATAAATTTTCATTAAAATAAATGAAAAAATTCAACAATTGTGTTGGTATTAAAATAAAATTTACAAATGTATATGCGCAAAAGTTGATTTTTTTGAAAGAACCTGTTCGTTGTGATGGGGCCCCAATGAACCAACCAAGGTGGTCGTCTACAATTGAAGTAATAACTCAATTATCCTCTGTGGGATTTGTAACCGCCTACCCTGCCTCTTTTACTCTCAAATCTTTCACTCTGATGCCTCATTTTATTTTTTACTTTTTTTTTGTTTTTATTTCTTGTTTCTCTCTCATCTTCATCTCTTGTCTCAAGAGTGCCCAGGCATAATAATCCCTTCGATACCCATCACGATATTTTCATCCACATATTATTAAAGGCCCTACATCTATTATGCATCACACACACACACATGTCGATGTATAATCTACAAAATAGATGAACAAAAAATTCACACCCCCAGCATCTTTTGTCATTCACATACCCCTTTCGATGAATTTATCCCATAATTATTATGATTTTTTTTCATTTAGCTTTTTTTTTTATTCTTAATCGAAGATTTTGTTGAGAAACCCTATACCTGCTGATAAATCCACAAAAGAAGAATAAAAAAAGCTAAAAATCCTCTTCAGGTTTTAAGCAACGACAATATTTATTTTCACGCCTAAAAGGAATCTCTTAACTTTTACATTTTTTTGCATTTCATTTTCAAAAGAAAAATGCATTTTTATTTGAGGTTTTTTTCTTATGTTAGTTGAATAATTGATCTGATGGGATTTTAGTTTGTCAGTCAATCGATCATTGTTATGTATTTTCGGTTGATGCTGGTTATGGGTGTGTGTTGTTCGGGTGATTTTTATCATGTATAAATTTTTTTGAAGGATATATCATGGGGCATGTTGAGTTGGTGAATCCCATGGTCACAGATCTCACTTTGGTTATAAAAAAAAAAAAAAAAAAAGGTTTGTGACAACAAGTAAAACTCGACAACAACGATGTAGAATTATCCCATCATAAGTATGTGTCCACGAGAGGAGTAGAGCATTATTCCTTTGCTTTTTTTTGCTTTCGAAAGCCTTCAAAGTTTAAATGCGTGGGCGAAAGCATGAAACATATACTAAGAACTCAACACAGGGCCGTACCCTTTGTTTGGTATTTATCACAATGTCACAAACTCTCCAGCATCCCCAGCAAAAATGACCCTATTATCATTAAAAAAGATAATTAAATTAGCATTTTTTAGGAATTAATATCTAACAAGATAATAGAATTACAATGTTGCATTTATTCAACTCAAAAATGATTGTTCAACATCTCCATCATCAGTAAAATCATGCTGTTAATTTTAGTATCAAAAAAGATAAAAGAAACCATCAACTTGTAAAATTCCCATAAACACATTACGTGCTTATTTATTTTTATCGATTAACAGTGCATTTTTGTCACGAAGAAAAAAATCCAACAAACAATAAATGAATAAAGCTACACACAAAAAACAGAGAAAAAAAGTGCACAGACTTGCAGTGCACACGGTCTCGATCATCTCGCAGTCAATCTCGTTTTTTTTTTTTTTTTAAATTTAAAAAAATCTTTTTTTCTTTTTTCTTATATTGCTCTTTCTCCTGCATCAGTTGGATCCCTTCATCTTCTTTCTTCTCTTCATTTTTTATATCTGTATTGCGAATATATATATTTTTGTTCCCATCAACATTTTCGTCTCTTCACACACATTGATAATATAAACATGTACATATTTTATGTGTGTATAGTATGAAAGTTGGTGTATTTTATTCTCCTCCTACTATTCCATCTCATCCCATTCTTGTATTCACGAAAGCAATCTTCTATCCCGAGAGTAAGACATTGAGAAAACCAGCGTGCACTCTTCTCATCTTCTTCTTCATCATCATCATCATCATCATCATCATCATCTTCTTCTGCTCCATCTTTTTTCTCTTCTTCATAATCATGTATTTTTTTATTTTCCATTTCAACTTATTCTTCATCATCATCTTTTTCTTGTTCATTCGTATGGCCAATCAGTCCCTCTTACTCCCACTTGTCCAATTCAGCATCCAGCTCAATCAGGGACTCAAAGGCCCCCATATGTATGATGGCGGAGAATAAAAGGCCCAGGACACTGTTACTCTCTTATATATTTGTATTTAATATTTATATATATGTGTGTGTATTTAATACTCATATATGTATGTTCTCGTCTTCTTAGATCTCGTGTGTCCCGAGAAAGATGTATTTTTTATTTTTCTTCTCTCAGCTTTTTTTGGTCCCAATAATGTAGTGGGAGAAACGGCAGCGCCATACACTGGCAAACTGTATCCAACAGTATTAAATGAAAAGAGGGGCCCTATGACCGTCTGGGTGGTCCCACTGCTTCAGTTCCCTTCCGACGCGCTTCAAGCCAACACCAATATTATTATTTATTTATTTATTTACATTTATTTTTTGATTACTTGATTATTTCATCAATTGATTATGACATTATTTACTTTTTTTTATTATTCATTTTATAAATTAATCATTGAAAGCTGATTCAATTTTTGTTATTTAAATATGATGATGATTATTATGGTTTTAAGGGTTGGTGGTACTGTTGGAGATGCATGGTGTTTATTTAAAAGCTCAATTTTATATGTGTTATGATAATTATTAATTAATATTATTTATTTAAAAAAAAAAATATATTTATTTGTGAATTAGTATTGTTATTATTGTTAATAATAATAATAATATTTTCTTAAATGTTTTTATTTTATGATTTTTGTTTTTGAATTTTAATGTTTGCGCGCCGTAACGAAAGTGGATAAAATGACGTGTAATCAAATACTTTATGTCTTGGTTTTGTTATATATGTATATGGCTTTATGATAAAGTGGTTAGTGAGGAGTATAAGCGTGGATCGAGGCTCAATCATATCCTGATTGCTTGTACGTGAGTTGCGGCGAAAGACCACCGGTGGCTCATTTTTTTTAATAAAAAAAAATTCATTTTTATCTTAAATCTCGCTCTCACTCGTGTTCTTAATTTTTTTTCAATTAAAATTTGTTCAATTTAAATATTAAAAATAACATTTTGATATTATTTTTACAACACAGAGACCATGATTTTTTTTTATATTGATAAAGTTTTAAACTTTTGGAGTAATTTCTGTGATAAATATATTTATAATTTTTTTTTTTAAATATACAAAAATTAATTATTTTTTTTCCATCAATCATTTAAAGAGGGTGAGTTGTTGCTGTTGTTTTTTAAATTAATAAATTACTCAATCATATTTATAATAATATTTTCAAATTTTTTTACTTTTTTCTTAACTCACAGGTAACAACGTTTTTCTTTCACTACAAACACTCGACTAAATTCTGTCTTATTTTTCATCTTTCTCAGTCACATGAGTCCCAATATTTTTTATTTCTCTCCTCCATCATCCGGGTCCCTCTTAAGAATAATAAAAAAAAAAAAAGGAATTCCAGTTTTCTATTTCACAAACTCACCTTGTGCCAACGATATAAAAAAAGATATATCCAACAAAAAGTATATTTAAAAAAAAAAACCTGGGCCCCTTGCAGGTTGTTCTCTGGTTTTTTAAATTTATCCCAAAGAATATTCAAACTCTCTCTCTTTCCGATGAATTGTAACCCAACCAAGAAATATCTTTATTATTGTCATGGAGATGAGAAACTCATGAAAGAATAAAATTTGAAAATAAAAAATACAAAAAATTTTTAAATAAATAGTAAAAAAAAAGGGATAGATATAAACGTTAAATCCGCCGAGTCATTTTTACCCTTTTTTTCTTTATCTCAAGTCATCTACTATAAAAAATAATAATAATAAATAAATAAATATAAAAATAAAGTCAAAAAAAAAAAAAAAAAGTAGCATGTATGCTGACGTGAAAACGTTTGAAAATGTGGTTTTATTGAGTGAAGATAAAAACTTTATGTTTTTTTTTTTCAAAAAATCAGATGATGAAGAGGTAGAAACTCAGAAAATAAGCAATGCTCTGAATCCGGTCCTAACGTTGTCGTAATATTTATATATTTTTTTTTCTCCTTTCATTCCATAAAATTTTTTAAAATTTTTATTTGTAAAAAAAATTGCTGTTTTAACGTTTTTTTTTTTGTTCATCGTCTTTAACGATGCTTCATTCCGCGGGTGTATATATAAGAGTAAACGGGTGAGGGAGGCAATCGTGTATATATACAGATGAACAGAGAAAATAACGCGAAGAACCAGTTCTCTCATTTCATTGCGTTCGTTGTCCGATAATGACGCATAGCGCTCATGGACCCCGAAGTATAAGAGCCAGTGTGAAAACCAGAGCCAGAAGAGAAGTCATAAATTTTTTTTTTTTTTTTTTTCTATATAAATATATTTAAAAAATTATTATTATTATTTTTATGCAATCGTAAAGTGACTTTATACGCGACAAACAAAAAAAAATCATGTACAAATATAGAGGAAAAAAAAATTTATGGAAAATTGATAATTACCGTTGATTAAATGAATAATAAGAATGAAAAAAGAATTGATGGGATATAAATAAATATGAGAATTAATTAGTAAAAATATTGAGGTTGAAAAAAAATTTATAAAATAAATTAATTATATTAATTATATAATAATGGGATGAAATCTTGATGATGATGATTTACGATAAGTATTTAATCGTCTTAATATAAATTAAATACTTTGATGATTTTAAATGCAATTAACGGATTATGTGGTTTGTGAATTTTAATAGACGTGTTTTGCTTGACCACAAATGCTATTATGAAAATTGAGTTATATACGATCTTGAAATATAAATCTTTCGGTAAAAAAAAATAAAAATTTAATAAAACGACTGAGTGGCTGGTTTTTTCGATATAATATTATGGAAAAATAGTAAAAATTGATATATTTTCATGACAATAGTATACATGCTGGACTCAGTAAAACAGTTTAAATTTATTTTTAATATTTTCATAGTATTTTTATGATAATTAATTGAAATTAACGAACGATATTTATATTACGTAATGAGCAGTTTAGAAATTTTCATAAGACATGTATGCAATTTATTATATGGCTGAACGAATGCAAAAAGTTATTTATTTATATTATTTACGCCTTTAATTTTGAGCTGCGATAATAGCCGCGATAATTAGAAATTGCACTAAAATTTACCTGTCAATTTATGTTTGTTTATTAAATTAGCCATAAATAATTATCAGAAATAATGATAAATTTAAATTTACAATTTGTTGGTAAATTGTTCCACTTGTTGTGTAAACAATTTAATTTGAAAAACTTGAATAAGAGGCTACTGATGTGTCCCCTCTGGGTAACACATTATTTCTCACGCAATCGTTATCTTACATGATAATCATTCAAAAGTTTAATTATAATTTCATCACAATAAGCCACAAGTTAATTATCTCATCTACTATTTAAACAAATAAAAATTATAGCCAACTTTTTTTTTTGCAATACAGTTAAACTTTAAAGGGACAAATTATTATATAAATTATAATTTTTGTTGCCTTTTTTGTTTGCTTTTAAATTTTTCATACTTGAAGGCTGATTAATGGTTGCTTCAGTTGAACAAAATAAAAATAAATATTAAATAAATATTATTACACTTAAAAACAATACAATTGTTCATAATTTTTTTTGTTTCGACTCCGAAAGAGTTTAGTTTTTTTAATGTTTCATATTCGTTTTATGACGGCGTCAAAGTCGCCCTTGGCAAATTGATAAAAAGCTCTACTTTTTTATACAATTTGAGACTTATTTTGAAAAAATACCCCTTTTTTTTCATTTTTCAACACATGTGAATTGAAATAAAAATAAAAAACATACATGTGTAAAACTATGAGGGCCTTGACTCATGAAAAACAATATAAAAAAACGAAATTAATTCGTAAAAAAAAAAGTAAAATAAAGCAAAGAAGAGAAGAAGACGAGCAAGAAAATTGAAATGAAATAAAAAAAAAATGATAAAGAAGCATGTGTGGATGTGTGGGATGAAGAAATTATGCGGTTGGATCACTTAATTTTGACGAGAAATAAAAGATTAAAAATAAAAATTCACAATGTAGATTTAAAGATACAATAAATTAAAAATATTATAATTTTTATTTGTTAATTAATTAATAACATATTGTTCATGTGAATATGCAAAAAAAAAATATAAATTTTGACACAACGTTAAAATGAAAAATAATATCCAAATTTGAAATATATTTTTTTAAGCCAGAAGGTTAATCCGACAACCGACAATTATCTTTTACAAAACTAGAATCTTCGTTGATGATTATACACTCCTTACAGAAATACTCTACATAAAACATCCAGGTGCACGATAAAAAATACAAACTAAATTACAACAAAAATTAATTCATACTCTCTGCATGTTTTTTTAAAAAACCAACATGAGAAAGTTTAAAAAATAAAAAACATTTTTAAAACAATGAAAAAATAATAATAATAATAATTTCTGGATTAAATCGCGAAGGCGTGTCAGTAAATATTATGTTTAAAATAAATAAATCATAGACGTACTGGCAATGTTGTACTGGTAAAAATAATGAATTTATTGAAGCATAAGTTAATCGTTGTGACACGCGTGTTTATTTATTTTGTAAAAGAAAAAAAAAATATTTGTCGTTGCTGATTGATTGAGAGCAAAGGATAATGATCCCTGGGGATTCACCGCCTGTGGTTAAATTGAGGTCAAGAAAGTAGTCCAAATAAAAAAGGGTTGAGGACTTTTTTTCTTACAAAAGAAAAATTAACAGAAAAAAAAGGGTTATTGATGTTTATTGATGTGTTAATAATACACTAGAAGCTGAATGAAATTTTTTTATTAATAAACAATAGATCATGCCTATTGATGTGTGTATTTTTATTTTTTTAAAATGAAAATAAATTTTATTTGTTTAATAAACAATTGTATTATATATATTTGACAAATAATCATCTGGCTTTGATTGATTGAAGCTTTTTTTTTTTTCTTGAAAAAAACTAGTTTGACTTTTGAAATGAATTTTATTGTTTTTTTATTTATTTTTTATTTAGCCAATGAATAAATTGTCTGAATAAATTAATTTATGATTTTTAATTCACTTAATTTAACATGTTTAATGCACGTTTTTAAGGCGTGGCGCTTGCCTCGTCGATCAGTGACAATTTCATCGTTGATATTATTCTCTTGTCCATGTCGTTTCAATGATCCATACAACCGAAAGTAATATATATACAAACATGTATTTAACCCTCTCTTATATATTTAAAACTTTGATGGTTATTATACATATTAAATATAGAATTACGCACGCGACAAAACTTTTTTTAAATTTATTTTTCTTTTTCTTTTTTCACCACGTGTCTAACATATTTTTTAAATTAACTTTATTTTATTTAAACTGTATTACAAATTATTTAGTACACGTTTAATAAATAAACAAATTTAATCATAAATTTAATAAATTAATCGTAAAATTTACTATCAATCAGGCATTTTTTAACTTTGAAAAAAATTAAAAATTCAAATTATTTCTTTATCAATTAATTATTTCTGTCCAATCAGTTTATAAAATTAAATGAGAAAATTAAACAATCAAATAGCGCCAACAATTGTCTTGAAGTAAAAGAAACAAAAATAATTCAATGAATTCAAAAAAAAAATGCTTAAAATAGCAGAATACAATCAGGTCCATCGCAGCCCACAGGACACAACTCTTTCAGGTAGACATACGCACACAAATAAAATATAAAAAATATAAAAAAATCAACATTTTGCCCTTGAATTCTTCTGGTTTTATTTATTTATTTATACATATATATATATAGTTTAACACGTAAATGTTCAAACTATTGTGTCCCTGCACATATCAGTATATATATTTGTAAATATATTTTATTTATTCGCAATTCTTATATATAAAAAAAATAAATGTATATGTGTATTGTGTCATGCATTACAAATTTAATTGTATGTGTGTATTTTTGTATTTGCAAAAGAAACAGATAGACGTTTTCATTTGGCATTATAACAAAGATAGATACACACATATTTGTTACGATACGATGTCTTACCCTGTCTTGGCGACGTGATTCGCCTTTTCAATCGAATAAAGACCTCCGCCAAGTTGACTCTCTTTCATTCCCTTATAACCAACCAACATTATCTTTTTATTATAAATCCTTTTATTTTATTTTTTTTTATTTTTATTATCTCATTCTTTTACTCTCATCTTCTGCATTTTTATATTTCATTTTTTGTTAATTTTATTTTTCAACGAATTATTGCGTCAATGACACAAATAATTCGAAAAAAAATCGATATATTTAATTGATTATCATGAAAAAAAGATGTCATGACAATTGCAGATTAATATCATCAAAATTGCACAGCTTTATTTCAACTGAGTTTGATTCTTTCATGAGTTCTATACTTATAGACATGTAACTTTGTTGTTATTTTATTCAATTTATTTTTTTATATTGTATTATTAATTTAATTGTTACATTTTTTATTATTGTTGATTGTTGGAAAAATAATTTAACAGTTATACACATTATGGACTGGTTATTTTACTACTGGAGTAAAAGCTCATTAATGGACAGACCGAGTCATGTATTAACTCTGATTCTTGTTGGTAATTAGTGCCACTAACGAGCCACGCACTTTATTATTGTTATTGTTATTGTTATTAAATAAAAATAATAAAAACAAAAATGGATTTAGATTGCTTTAAATGGACAACAACTTTTTAATAATAAACATGTAAACCATAAATAATACATGTTATTATTAAATACATAAAAATGAATTAGCTAAAAATGAAAAAAATTAAAGCTTTATGTTATTTATTTAATTATTTTATTATTTTTTTGCCTTTTTTTGTTTCATTATTGTTATTATTTGATGGAAGAAAAGATGTTTCATAATTGCACAATTTTTTTATATCATTATTTGAAAAAATAACTTTTTTTATTTTTTTTTTACAAAAAAGAAAAAAAAAAAGCTCATCGAATTATTTCTGACTTTTTGCACGGTTGAATTTTTACGAGAATAATACCGCCTTTTGACTTCACTCTAGCGAAACAAAAAAAAAAAATAATAATTTTTTTTTTAAAACTCATCTAATTGCCAGACACTTTTCTTCAGCCTTGGATGCAACACTTAAAAAATTTTTACCACCCTACAAATCATCAGCTTCAAGACTATATTAACACAAAAAAGAAAAAAAAAATGTTTTTAAAACCACAGAAAAATATAAATCATAATGACTTAATAATATTTATAATTTTTTTTTGAGGTCAAAGTTAAAAAACTCCATAAATAAAAATAAAGAAAATAATAAATTAATTTTTTGCAAAACGTCGAGGGGGGTGGAAGGATAGTTCAAACAACCCCCTTTTAAATAATAAAAAAAAAAAGCTTTAAATAGCTTTAATTTATCAACAAATTATTATTTATTTAATATTTTTTTTCCTACAAAATTTTTTTTAATATATTTTTTCGTTTTTACCTGTAGAAATATATTTTTTTTTTTTGTTCATTTTGCAAAGGGCGGGTCTCTGCAGGCCGAGTTCTTATTTATTACCCGGAATATTAAGTTACCCACGTTACCACGGGGCACCAGTGTGTATCCCCTTTTTTTTTTTTTTTTTTTTTTTTTTTTTTTTTTTTTTTTTTTTTTTTTTTTTTTTTCTTTTTTTTTTTTTTTTTTTTTTTTCTTGTCGGCTATGTAGTGGTGCACATACATATGATCATGTACATCCTTCGAACCCTTTAAATTTTTATTTATTTATGTTAAAAAAAAATAAATAAAATCATATCGTTATTGAAGGATCTAAATTGATTTTAGATCATGAAAAACGATTAAATGCAATCGACGAGTTACCTTTCCGTTAATTAAGACTTAAACCGCCATAAGTACAGCCAATAATGAAAGAGCCATTTAAAATATACCTTCCAATATCATTTTATTATATCAACATTTTTATTTTCTTCTCAACAAAATTGATCAATCAATTTGTTCAATTTATTCAACATACATTACAAATATTATCAAATGCATATTCTAATTTTTATTTTGGTCAAATTAATAATCCATTGACCTCAATTCCACGAGTCTCCATTACCTTTTGTTATTTATTTATTGGCATATTTTTAAATTAAATGCGGGTGCCATAAAAGTCGTCTGAAAATTTTATTATTTATTTATTTTTAAAGGGAATTTTTTCAAGATATTCAATGATCTATTTATAGACGTTTTTTATAATTTTACTTTACATAGCTTATTTCAATTATTTTCAACTTTTTTCCATATGAAAAATTGAGAAACCAATAGAATAGTATAATATTATTGCTGTGAAAATATGGATATGTGCATTGAAATAATATACACATAGAATGAACTGATTTGTTTGTAAAAGTTTGCATTATGTTAGTCGATGAGCACCGCGTCGGGTGGTAGTGGAGGTGTGTCGACAATCAAGATTACGTGGGCGGATACACGAGCAGCCCAACGCCGTTGGCCTGTTTGCCCTTTTTGACCATACAATTTCCAACTATTTTTTCATTTATTTATACATAATTTTTTTTTTTTTTATCTATATATTCTTTTGTATCCTGTTTATTTATCAAAAATATGTTTTATTTATTTTATCAATTGATCAATGCAAATTTAATTTGTATTTATTTGAAAAATTCAAATTTCATAATTCGCAGTGATTAAAGGACTTGTTGATTTATTTTTTCATTTTGAGGTATTTACTTGTTGACAATGAAAAAATTATTTTTTGCTATTTGATGCATAATTTTTTTATGGAGGAAATTATGTATGTGCAGCTGCAGTCCCTTATCGTTGCATTTTAAAAAAAATGCAACACTGAATTTTTAGTATGATAATATTCGTATGGAAATAAATAAAAAAAACTTTACATCATTTGAAACTTGAAGGTCTTAATAGATCAGATAATTCATCTGCATTTTGTTTGAATTAATATTTAAATATTTAAAACGAAAAAATAGACTGAACTCTTATGAGTTCATGGCTGCACTTGTCAAGTGACGTTGCAACGACTTTTCTCCAATGCACTGATGAAAACATTTAAATAAACGAAAAAATAACGTATCAAAATTCAATGTTTGTATATAAAAGTATTGGATGGTGTTTTTTTACACTGCATTTGGCAAACATGGTAGTCGAAAAAAGACATAAGAAAATAAAATGCTGAGGATAAATTCATGAGCACGATGTTTCTTTTTCTCCCTCTATAAAAATAAAAAAAATAAATAAATAAACAAAAAATAAAGGGTTGCAAGGGAAAAAGAAATCTTTTAAATTTTCTTTTTTTTTTTATTATTTTTTCGTGTCGAACTTGAATACCGACACGATGATCTACACTATGCAGGATGCGTGAACATTTACAAACCAAATTTAATATAAAAATAAAATAAATTGTTTATACATTTATTTCGCAATTTTGTTGTGTATAATTTTTTTTATTATTTTTTTCATTTAAATGCACATGTACTGAGGGTATTTTATTGGAGACAACTTTACCGCTTCAAAGTACACACAAGGCCACATTTAAAAAATATACAAGGTGTCAAATATTTTTATCCACATTATGATATTTTTTTATAAAAGATAAAAATATCATATAAAAATTTTAAATTGATACATAAATTCATATGGAAAGTAAAAAATTAAATAAATAAATATAAAACTTGATAAATTTTTATTTAAATAAATATATTTATTTTTTTTAAAAATAAATTGTTCAAATTTATTTTAAAAATAATTTGTTTAAATTTATTTTAAAAATAAATTGCTTAAATTTGAATGTATTTATTAATTTTAAATATTTAAAATAGTTTATTTACTTTGAATATTATTTGTTTATTTTGCAAATAATATAAGTTAATAAATAAATTTCTGAGAAATAGTTGTTTGATTATTTTTCGATATTCAGCACCTGGTCGATAGAGTCATTAGTCACGTTTTTTTATCCATTTTTTTTATTCTTTCAATTTCATTTTACCTCTGCTTCTTTATATACCTGACACCGACCTTCTCATCCTCTTTTTTTCTCTCTCATTCCCATTTCATCTCAATATCTAACACACCTTTATATCCATTATCCATACTTGCACTACCCACCAATAAGTCAACTTACTTTTTTTTTTTCTTACTCCTTTTTTTTAAAAAAAAAAAAAAATATCTCTCAAATATTTTTAGATATACTGTCACTGTCACTACTCTCTCTTTTTACATTCATTTTTTTTTTTTAAATTTATAACATTATTTATCTTTGTTGTAATACATTTTTATTTAATAAATTTTATTTTGAATGGAAAAAAAAAAACCAAGATAAATAACTCAATGTGAAAGTTGATTGAAATTTAAAATAAAAAATATACATTTTTCTAAATATTTTTATCAATTAAATAGTAGAAAATTTAAAATACCTTAATTTATATTTATTTAACAAATTTTTATTTGCCTGAAATAAACGAAAAAAAAACAAATTTGTTTGATGAATAATTCAAGGTGTATAGTGCGATGTTGTAGAAATTTTTGCTCACAAATTACTTGATTAAATTGTGTGTGCTTGTCATCCGTTACGCATATGAATTAATTTTTTTTCCCAAAAATATATTGTCTGATAATTTTTCCAATAAGAAATTACATTGATTTTTATTTAAATTATTATTTACAGTTAATTTTTTGTTTGATAAATTACATTGAATAATTGTTTCAAAGATTCCAAAAAATAATACGATAATTTAGTGATTTTTATTTTAATAGATACCCGTTGACCCCGATACCAACACAATTTTTAATCTTGATAATAATTTGTATATTTATTTATCATTATATTCACATTTTTATTGAGATATTATTAATACAAACTGTACGAGTTATTAATATTTTTTATTTATATAAAATGACAAAATACACCTGCATTTTATTCTCGTTATTATCAACGACACATGTCAAGTATTTATAGGTATATTTATTAAAGAGAAAAATATATCCCAATATATTTTTGAATATACAATTATATTTATGCGTAAATATACAATTTTTTTAAATTTTTATTTCATATATAAATATTTCTTACTATCCCGCCCACGGCGAAAACCGCAAATGAAGACATTAAAATGACGAAAGATTGCCTGTTGGATGATTGGACACCAAGGGGTCCTCGATTTGGTGGTCCAAAAAAAAAAAAAAGAAAAAAAAATATTGTAAGAAGAAATAAATAAATAAATTATTGTTCTTAAAAATTTAATTTATTTATTTATTTTTTTAAATGGAATATAAATTGAAGTTTTAAATGAAAAATTTTTGTTAATTTTTTTTTAAAGTTCTTTCCATAGAGATGAAATTAAAAAAATAAAAATTTGTATCTTTATTTATTGCAAAATTAAATTTACCAATCCATAAACAATGATAATTTTTTTGTTTAGTTTTGTTGTATAAAGATGTCTTGTTTTTTAAAAATTAATTGCTCTCAACAAACCATATTGATAATTTATATTTTGAATTTATAAATTTTTAATTTTTCATATTAAAAATAATTATTTAATTAATAAAAGAAAAAAAAAAAATATATTTTAATTTTATATTATTTATTATAGTTAAATTGTTGTCGTATTTTGATGTCGCCCACATGATTTCAACTGTGGATTATAAATATCTTTATTAACAAGGTGGAAAGTCCGGTCTAAAGCCAAAATAAAAATAAAATTTAAAAACTGAATAAATCAGTCAATAAATATATTAACATATTTATTTTTATTTTATTCATCGAATTCGTTTCGATATATAAAACCACCATAAGATTAATTAATCAATAAAATAACTATATTTTCTAAACAGTTATAAAATAATAAAACAAAATTATATTTTATTGCACTTTTATTAAGCTATTAAAAGGAAAATCTAATAAAATATTCTAAATATTATTTTAATTAAATTATAATAATTAAAATATTATTTTAAATAAATTTGTTCCAATTTGTTTTATAAATATTCAATTAATTTATATTTATTTTGTAAAAGACTTTTTTTGAATTTTAAACAACCGGAAGAGCGGAAGAAGCTGTCGGTGAATAAATAAAGTTTAAAAACTCAAAAGAACATGATTTTTTTTTTCATTTTAAATGTGAAAAATCAGTAGTCTAAAGAAAATAAAATCAGTGTTGAGAGTATAAAGCGCCATGCCCCTAGATAAAGATAGATGTGTGCTGGTGTTTCCGGCGTGTCGACTTAACGACTCGATTTTTTATTTGTCCATATATACTTTTATCCCTGTTTCATAAAAAATAACTAAATAATTTATCTCTTTCTTTAATTTTTCTATGTATACCTATATATACCCAGCGTCAGCAAACGATGTATGAAAATAAAATGAAAACAAGTGTGTGCAACGTTGCGTATTAACGAGACAAGCGCCTCCGTCTCATCCTCGTCACCATCATCAACGTCATCATCATCGTCATCTTGCCGACATCAAAAATTATTAAAATAAATTATATAAATACAAATCCTGAACTCGGCAAAATTTTTAAAAATACAAATAATCCGATTGAAATTTATCCTAATAAAAAAACAAGAGTAAAATGAATATTTTAGATAAAAAAAAATTATAAATAATTTATAAATAAATAATTATAATTTAATTTGGATAAATATGTTTATTAGCCTGTTGACATTACCAGGGTTGATACATTTTTTTAATATATATTTTTTTTTATGGTAGCAAAGTGGGTAATCGAGATTTGTAGACACTGGGTAAATAAAAATTTAAAAGACACAGTTTACATAAACTCTGTTGTCTTTAAATAAATGAAAAAATGATTAAAATAAATATTAACACTTTTGATTATTCCAAATATTTATTTAAAATATTTATTTAAATTTTTTTTTTCTACAATAAACATATATTTTTATATATATAAATTAAATTTATCTATAACTGAAAAATATATAGCTTTGCTATTTTACATTTTAAAGGCACAGTGAATTGACTCTGTCGACGTTGCGTTTCAACAAAAAATATTTACCGACACGGAAACTTAAATATTATCAAGTATTTATATATATTATTTCTTGGATCTTTGAAGTTTATAACACGCGTCATTAATAAACATTTTAACCGTATCTAATTGTCATCCTTAAAAAATATTTTAAAGCCCTAAAAAATAAAAAAACAACCAAATATTTATAATATTTAATTTTCATTTATAAATAATTAATGATGAAATATATTATTGTTACAGATTATCTGGTGGTACAACAGCAATTGGTAGTGCTGGAGCTGGAAGTCCTGGTTGTGGTGCTGCAAATGGTAACGGTACAAGTGGTGACATTGGTAATTCACAAACAACTGGACCAACAAACGGTGGTGATTATTTTAGGCGTAATCATCCATTGACGGATCATACGCCTCTTCATCCAGCATATCGTCTCAACTACATGGACCACCTCTATCACCAACTTCAGGCCTCTACACACAGTCCCAACGCTTCCCTTCACGGTAATTATTATAATTTTTCATTGTATTTATATTCATTTGTCTACACCTGAATTGAGATATCAATTAACCCGCATATCCGCCGGATAAAAATTTTTTAAACAATAATACAACTCAACAATGTCCTCATAATAATAAACCTTTTTTTTTTCTCTATCAAGGGCTGAGTGGATTGGGGCCAGAGTACCTTTTACATACTGCTGGTCCTGCAAGTACCCTCGCATCCTCGGAATTTCCATTCTCAATTGACGGTAAGTTTTGATAAAATTATTATTATTTATTTTCAATATAATTATTACTTTTATCAATATTATTTTGTTTATACACTTGGCTTTCAAGTGCTTACTTTGCTCCAATACAATAAAAATAAAAACATGATTTTTCGAATAATTTTTATCTCGAATTGAGAATGACGACATCAACATTAAGATAGTGTTAAATTTAATATACCAATTGTGAATATAAAGTCAGTAAAAGAATAAACAAATACTCTTGACGGTCGCAGTAAAAATAAAAGTATCAAGTAAAAGTATAACGTTGGTTGTTGGTTGATGTGATTGAGCTTGATATATAAAGGAGAATAAAAATTAAATAACAAGAGGTTGAAAAAGAGAGTGAATTGAATGAGGTAAAAGAAAAATATATTTAAAAAAAGAGAGTAAATGTTATATTGAAAAAATAAATTTGTGTTGTAAGGCCGAAAGGGCAATTGAGAGTCGGGGAATATATTGAAGAGGTATTAAGGGGGTTGGTGAGGAGATGAAGAAGATGAAGAAGGTTGTGAAGATACCCCCTCGTTAGCCACCACCGTGTGCATAATTGAATCGACTTCAAGCGACACGACCTCATTAACACCTTACCTCGATCCTGACTACAGGTTGTCTCACGTTTCCAATTCCTCTGCCAACATTACTTTTTATTCTTCTTCTTCTTCTTTTTTATTTTATTATTTTTCCATTAACAATATATCTATACTTAATTTCTCAACATTTTTAATAATTTAATCTGTTAATTTTACATCAAATCAATCTTCATTATTTATTATAAATTAAAAAATACATCTTGACATATTTTAATATTCATAAAATATATTTGTCTTTAAATATTATTATTTTTTGTTAAATTATCAACAAAAATATATTGATTTATTGGTTTTAATATTGCCAAAAAGATTGTCAGTTAAGATTGCAAAAAATTTACGTGTTTAAATATTTTTTTTTCTTTTTTTTTTTTTCATTTATCTTGCAGACTTTTTGAATATTCATTAGGCTTACAAGAGTCAATTATTTTTTAAAAAAAAGGAAAATACAAATATAATTTTTAAATTGATAGATATGTAGAGAAAAAAGGTATACAAGAAGATTAAATTTTAAATTAAGATAGTATTTTATGATTTTTTGTTTTTATCATATTGAATATGTAAGTTTTTTTGGTGACAAGATTTTTTTAAATGATAAAAACTTAAAAATTCACTGTTTGTAATACAATACAGTTGAGGAAGTTGGAAAAAAAAATACATGGCTTGATGCATATTGATTGATCAAGTGAAAAGTAGTTGTCTCTCGTGCTGTATCAAATTACAAATATTTCAATGTTTCGTATATATTTTTTATAATTTAACACGATATTCAAAACCACAATGTAAACCACCGTTTAAATAATATTGTCATACTGACCTTTATTATTTCCATCATTATTATATAATTGTTGATGGTCTTAAAAAGTGGTTTAACATATTATGAATATAATTTTTAAAATGTGGTTTTTCTTATGAAAAAATTAATGCTCAAATAATATTATTTAACCGCAACAATAAATAAACAAAAAATAATTACAATAACTTAATTTAAATAATTATATTTATATTCATCAAGACCTCCCACATTTGTGGTATATTTTTTTTTTAAATTTAAAAATTTAATAAATATTTTTATTTTTACAGCATCATCAAGGCTTGGCAGTCCAAGAGCATCAGCAATTAGAGCTAGTAGAAAAAGAGCACTAAGTAGTTCACCTTATTCAGATCGTTTTGACATTGACAGTATGATAAGATTTAGCCCAAATAGTTTGGCATCATTTGTCAATGGATCAAGAAGCAGTAGTGCCAGTGGCAGCTATGGTCACTTGTCAGCAGGTTTGTTTTTTTTTATTATAAAATTTATCATTTTTAAATATTATTTTTAACTAAATTCAGACAATCATCAACACATCCATGTCAATTTTTTTTTTTTCTTTAACTCAACACAATTTTATGTAATTTTTTTTTAAATTTAAAATCATATCCTTTTCATTAATTAATTTAGATATTTATTTTTTTTACGTTATGAAAATTAGAATGTAAATTTATTAGTTTTAAAAATAAGGCTTTTTTGTTTTTTTTATTTGTCAACTTTGTTTATTTATATTGTCAATATTATTATGCTGTTTCTGTGATGATGGGAACGCTAGCAAAAAAACATAACGACTTTACTTTAAAGATCGTTAAACTTCAACTGGCATGATGGTCATTAGAAAATATTTTTTTATTATATTTCTTTCTTCATCTTATTCGTGAAATATATAAACTTCCAACATGCTAATAATAATTTTCAAAGTACACTAAAGTTAAACAGTAAATATGATATTTTAACGATTTTTAAAAAATTTTAAATATAATAAATTTTTTTAGAAGAAAAAAACATCAAAACATGTCATTTCCTGTTAATACCAAGAGACAAAATTATTCTCATTAATATTTTATCCGATAAAAATCTATAAATAACTCAAATTAATAAACTAAAATTATTTTGCAACAAAAAAAATATATATTTATTATTCCAGTTTATCAAGTTTGTTATTTATTTAAAAATTTTAATTTAAATATTAAATATAAACAACGATAAATATTTAATTGATTAGGAAATTAAGTGTATGAATTTTTGTTATTATTTTACCATTGATTTATTGATAAATCAATCGATAAAAAATACGGAAGTAATGATGAAAATATTTGAGGAATTTTTATTGTAATGTTGTTGTGAAAAATATGCAATAACAATACGGTCAATTTTGTTGTGTTGTGCTGTGTGTATATTTATATTGAGATTATAACATGCTCAAGTTAAGATAAGCATATTTGATGGTGTCCGGATTAATCTAGTCATAACAGTTTAAAACAAGCTCGTCGGCACGCAATGAAAATTATTCTTCACAAAAATATCACACTGTGTAATCAAAAATATTATGGTAAATAATTGAGACTTTTATCAATCGCCCTCTTTAATTTCGAGTAATTTAATTTATTAAATTTCATTCTCTGTAATCAATTTATTTTTTAATAATAATATCAAATAACAATAATCGGATGTTTTTTTTTTTTTTCTAATTTCATACAATCAGAACGATTTTATCTATTCAGAGAATGTTGTTTTTTTTTTTTTTTTTTTTACGAAACTTTTTTTTTTCCTAAAAAAAACAGCTGACTTAAAATTAATAAAAAAAAGAAAGACTTGTCGACATTTAGATTTTTATTTTATTCAGAATATTTAATTTAACATGTCGTTAATATTGAATAATTTATGTAACTCATTTA
The DNA here is from genome assembly GCA_030523065.1 of Aphidius colemani. Classification (NCBI taxonomy): domain Eukaryota; kingdom Metazoa; phylum Arthropoda; class Insecta; order Hymenoptera; family Braconidae; genus Aphidius; species Aphidius colemani. The sequence continues at coordinate 54,267 of JAPYYR010000638.1, forward strand.
TAATTAGTCTGGCAATTTAAAAACAGTAACGTCTGTTGACACCCGTATTCGGGTGAATTTACGAAGACATTTTCTGTAAATTTCTTCGTATCGATGCCAATAATGACTTCTATTTAAAAATATATTGTTAACGGTGCAATTAAAATTTTAATTTTCAGCTATGAGTCCAGCATTAGGCATGCATCCAGGTATGGCACCACATCTTCAACAGTTACAAGCACATTTATTAAGAAGTGCTGCAGCAGCAGCATTGCTACCACATCCATTACAAGGACCACCACCTCCACCACCACCACAATCGCATACTCATAGTCATCCACATTCACATGGTTTAACATCACCGTCTTCACATACACAATTATATTCGGTAGCGCCTCATTCATCACCGTCGATTCATAATTCACACACGGGCAATAATTTACCAAACAATAGCAGTATACCAAGTAAAAATGAACCAACAGAAGACCGGTCATCGTGCAGAAAAACAAATGACATAACAACAAAATCAATATCTGCCGAAGCTGATACATCATCTCGTCGTGGATCAACGAAAATTAAACGAGAACCAGCAACAACAACGACTAATGCCAATTCAGCAACACCAACACCGGCAACAACTTTACTTCCAAATCATCCACAAGGTTTGAGTCCAAGTGAAGATTTACGTGATGAGCCAAATGACTTCATTGAAACAAATTGTCATTGGCGTGATTGTGGCCTTGAATTTCCAACTCAAGATGATCTTGTTAAACACATTAACAATGATCATATTCACGCCAATAAAAAGAGTTTTGTTTGTGGATGGGAAGACTGCTCAAGAGAGGAAAAACCATTTAAAGCACAGTACATGCTTGTTGTACATATGCGAAGACACACAGGTGAAAAACCGCACAAATGTACATTTGAAGGCTGTTGTAAGGCATATTCACGTCTTGAAAATTTGAAAACACATTTACGTGCACATACTGGTGAAAGACCATATACATGCGAATATCCTGGTTGCAGCAAAGCTTTTAGTAATGCCAGTGACAGAGCTAAACATCAAAACAGAACACATTCAAATGAGGTAAACTAAAACAATTAAATTAATTAAATAATTAAATATTCTCTGGCATTACTCCGTTTTTGGCCTATTTAAAAAATGTACTCTGATTATGAATCAAGAACGGAGTAAAAAAAATTTAAATCAAATGTCTGACTATTTAAAGTTTATACTACTTGAATATATATTTTTTTTTGTTATCAAATTTAAAAAATCAAAGTAAAATTATATATAGCTATTTAAAATGTTTCTAAAGTTGTTAAATAATTCTTTTAATTTATATTTTCAGAAACCATATGCATGTAAAGCTCCAGGCTGTACGAAAAAATATACAGATCCATCATCGCTGCGTAAACATGTTAAAACAGTTCATGGTGCTGATTTTTATGCAAATAAAAAACACAAAGGCGGTGGTAATGGTGATGGTAGTGACGGAGCCGGTACAGGTGGTAATAGTCCCAGTAGAAGTGAAGATTTACATCAAAAAACACCTAGTTTATCAAGTCCAAGTGTCAAATCAGAGAGTGAAGCAAACAGTCCACCAGGCATGATACAACAACAAGGAAGTCCATTGATAAGTGGCTGTAATGATGAATCAATGCCTGGGGGTGGTGGTGGTATGGCCGTTGATAGTGTTGTACTTGCTGATGAACCATGGAGTGAAGATACTGAAGATCTAGATATCGCTGATCTTCCAGTATCAATAAGAGCAATGGTTGGTGGTATGGAAACCCAACAAGCACCACCACCATCATTATCAAGAAATCGAATGAAAGGAAGACTAAATATTAAACCTTTACCATCATCAATGGCAAGTGGTATTAGAGGAAGAATAATTGGTACGCAACAGGGTAATATCGGTGATCTTAATAGGCGTATTACTGATTTAAAAATGGAAGGTAATACAAGACAAACAAGCCTATCAGATTTACAGCTTAGATTACAACCATTCAATGAGCCAAGACGCGATAGTAATAGTACTGTTAGTACATATTATGGAAGTATGAGATCAACTGATTTTGGTAGCCGTAGAAGTAGTCAAGCAAGTGGTGTCAGTGCTGTTAGAATTGGTCCAGCTGGCCCAGGTAGTTTCTATGACCCAATTAGTCCTGGTACATCAAGAAGAAGTAGTCAAATGAGTACAACTTCTGGAAGAATTAATCCACCAAATATACAAGGTCCCTATTCAACGAATAATCTTGTTGTTCAAACACAAAACATGTCACTACAGGTGAATATTTTTTTTTCTTCTTTTATTGTTATTTAAAGTATATAAATTGATAATTTATTTTATTTGGTATTTTTTTATAGGGTGTACAAGGTGTTGCTAATGAATGGACACCAAATGGTTGTGTATCACATTCATCAGGTGATAGAAGAATGTCTGAGCCAATACGTGGACATCAAAGCCAACGAGTATCACCGCCAGTACCACCAAGACCAAGATCAGCACAACTACCAGAATTACATCCAAATCAAGAAGTTGTTTTGGATGAAGTTGGTGAAGGTGAAATGGTAGAAAATAAACTTGTTATTCCTGATGAAATGATGCAGTATCTTAATGAGGTAAATTATTACATTTTATATTATTTAATTATTATTCCGTATTCGGCCTATTATCGGAGAAAACCGGAGTAATGCTGAAAAAATATTTTCATCAGGGTTGACAATAAAAATAGTTTGATTAATAATTTTTTTAATTTACAGCGTGGAAATGAAGTTAGTTATCGTGGTAGTCCTCTTCCAATATGTCAATCACCAATATGCACAAATGTATTACACTATCAACGTCAACAACCACCATGCAATTACAATCAAGTACAACAACCATCATGTTATCCAAATCAACAACAACAACCTCAGCAGCCTCAACAACACCAGCATCAACAACAGCAACCACCACCAGTACCAGCAGCAGTAACACAAAATTGTCAAAATTATCAAGTACCATCACCAGCATATTCACATTGTCCAAGTTCACGAATGAGTCAAGCATCTGGCTATTGTCCACCACAAAATTATTCACAAAATCAACAACAACAACCACAACAACAACAACAACATCAACAATCACCAATTTATAATCAAATGCAATCAAGTCCATTGAGTCAAGTAATGTCACCAGGTTCACACTATGCACCAAGTCATGTGAGTGATCAACCGATGACATCACCAGCAGCTGGTGCCTTGCCACCACAACACAATAATCCACCACAAAATAATCAACAAAATTCAGCTCAAATGACTAGAAATTGTACACAACCAAATCATCAAACACCAACACCATACTATTCACCATACAATTGTCAAGGTCAGTTAACATCAAACTGTACAACTCAACAGATACATCAAAACCAAAATTGTCCACCAACAAATAATACAACAACAATAAATAATAATATATCATCACAATGTCAAATTAGAAATTGTTCTCATCAATTACATTGCCAAACAACAAATCGCAATGGACAAATCAATCAATGTAATCAAATTTTAAATCAACCACAATGTCAACGTGATCAACAAATGCCATTAAGAAATAATCAACCAACAAGAAATGAACAATCAGGTAATGATATTACAAATTTAAATAATCAACAATCAAATGGCTGTCAAACAGCCAGTATACAACAATGTCCATCAACAAATATTAAACAAAATTTACATACAGGACAAACAAATAACAATAGTACCAATAATATTTGTCCACAAATGACAAATTGTATTCATCCATTATCACCAAGACATAATCAAAATCAATCACCATCAAGTGTTCAACAAAAAAATAATAATGCTAGTATTAATAATAATTTATGTACAAGACAAAATAATAATTGTAGAACTCAAAATTGTACATGTTTAACAACAAATCAACCACAAAATCAACAACCACAACAACCACAAACACTTCCACAACAACAGCAGCAACAGCAACCACATTTTAATTGTAGCTGTCATTGGAATTATCAAAATGATTGTTTCAATGGTCATGCTAATGGTGAAATACAATGTAGAGATATTAGTCAAAGCCAACAAGGTTTATCACACAAATTACCACTTGGTATGAGACAAGATTCATACAGAAGAACACTTGAGTATGTTGAACAATGTAGAAATTGGTCTGGTAATAATCGGCAAGTACATGAAACAAGTGTATCAAGTTCAACACATCCATTGTCATTACCACAACCATTACCAGCAAGTTCAAATATGATTGTCAATGATATGACATCATCATTGAGCTCGTTACATGAAGAAAATCGTTACTTACAAATGATTCAATAATGACACAGTTATTATAATCATTTTTAATTTATAAATTAACATTTTTTAAAAATGTTTTTATCATTTGAAAAGCTCTTGAAGTATATATATATTATAATAACTTTTTTTGAGAATTAATATTTTTAAGCTACCTCGTGAAAGATGATTAAACTGTGTGTGCCTTTTTAACAAGATACTACCAGTGCCTTTTAATTTATTTTTGTTTTTTTTTTTCTATGACTGAATGATAGATTTTAATAAGTTTTTTAAATTATTCAACAGTTTTAAATTAAATCGAGAATATTAAGCTCAGTAAAGAGTGTACCATGTACGCTGTGATAATTTAAGAAAATTTTTTTAAAAAAATATTAATATAACGTAATAAGAAAAATACAAAATATTTTCTAAGAAATGTTACAGTAACAAGGTAGGATTGATAAGCTGAATGTAAAGATTTGTCATGAATATTATTTAATTGAATATGATCGCTTTAGAATTAAATTTTGTAAGTTGATATTTAAGAAAAAAAAAAAATTATATTTCACTGTTTGTATTAGTTAAAGAAATTTTTGTAGAAATGTGAAAGGCCAATACTAGTGTTTAGGATGAATATATATATATTTTTAATTTTTTTTTTTGTAGATAAATTATATGAGTGTGTAATTTGTGTGCAAGTATTATGAAAAAAAATAATAAATAGAAGAAATAATTATTAAGGTAGATTCCAAATCAACCCTGAGAAAAGAAGGAAAACATTTGTAATTGATAAACCAGTTTGATCGTATAAATAATAACAATTTAATTAATTAAATTAATTAAAGTGTAAATTGAAGAGAAGAAAATATTGTACTACGTTCTCGAGAGTTAGAGACTTTGCTGGTGTTTTTTTTTTTATATCGCATTGTTATACAAATAAATTTTATATTCTCAAAAACAAACTTAGATAATAATTAGATGAAGTAAATACTTGTGAATATTATACATATTTTTAAAGAAAAATATATTTTCTTTTTGTAACAATAAAATTGCGCAAAAAATAAGAATAAAGAGATGTTTGACATCAAAGTGTATATATATATAAAAAAATGAAAAATAAATAAATAAAATTAAAGTGCCTGAAATTGAAAAAATGAAAAAATAAATAAACATAAATTAATTGAAATAAGGTTGTTGTATTTATTTTCACACATTATTTGAATATAAAGTTATAATCATAATATTAATGTTAAAAATAATTTTTTTTCATTTCAAATAATTTAGAATGCCATAAATTTTCAAGGTAAAATATTTAATATTTCACCTGATAATATTTAAAATTAATAATAATTTTAAAAGCATATTATCATCTTTTCGATTATAATTATGAAAATTATAATTACAATCGACACATGTTTTGTTGAATTACGTGGAATATTTCGATTGAGAATTTTCATAATAATTAATTATTTTAAAATATAACACGAAATTCACGGCATTCATGATGTATAATTTATCGTAATTTATTGAGTTCAATTATATTTTATCAGTAAAATTAATTGCTATCGATCAAGTGGCATTTTTCATTATTTAAATTATTGTATAACACGAAATTT
>JAPYYR010000639.1:0-25376 GCA_030523065.1 Aphidius colemani
ATAAAGAAAGATAGCAAAAAATAAACTCTCCGGCCGGGACTTGAACCCGGGTCTCCCGCGTGACAGGCGGGGATACTCACCCCTATACTACCGAAGAGATGGTCTATGATTAACTATTACATTATAAGAAACCTCGGCTATAATCTAGTTTGGGACTTACATGTACACTTGTAAGTCCCAAAATTAAAAACCGTTTTAAGTCTAAGCGAGTACTATGCTTTTGTGTAATCAAGTGGATAGTAACAAAAACAATAGCAAAAATTTTGAATTTTTATAATCAAGCAACAGGGTAGCAAAAAATAAACTCTCCGGCCGGGACTTGAACCCGGGTCTCCCGCGTGACAGGCGGGGATACTCACCCCTATACTACCGAAGAGACGGTCTATCATATTGATAAAAAAAACTTTACGCTTGAATGTTACACACCAACAAACTGAAATTGTTGAATATTTTTTATTTCTTTAAACGTGAATAAAAATATAAAAAAAATACTATGTTTTATTAATTATTTGTTTTAATGTGAACTAGGTAATGTAGTTATGATAGACTGATATTATGTTGTATGTTGTGGTTTGTGTGTGCTATATGAGTTGTTTTAGACAGTGTGAAAGTCTGATGGGATATGCCAGTGTGTGATTGTGAAAAAATTTGACATTAATAATTGAACAAAATAAATAGCAAAAAATAAACTCTCCGGCCGGGACTTGAACCCGGGTCTCCCGCGTGACAGGCGGGGATACTCACCCCTATACTACCGAAGAGATGGTATAGAAGATCTTTTTGCATTATATGAAGCTCAAGATTAAAGATCTCCAACACTTATTAAATCGATCAGGATAAATAATTGATTATAACTATTAAATTTTCAAATGAAAAATGAATCAACAAAAATAACACACAACAATCCATACCAAATAGTGATAATGATGATGTAAACAGCGTAAACTCATTCTCAGCTCTTGATGATCAAATGTCTCAAAACGACGAACAAATGTCGCAAAACAATGACCAAACTGACACAAGTGACAGTCAACAACAACAAAAAACAAACAACAAAACAACTGATCACTTTACAAAAAAGAAGACCGGTCACCCACCTCTAATACACACACAAGGAGTCAATATCAACGACCTCAGTAAAGTGTTACTATCAAACAAGGTAGACAAAAACAACTTCACTCTAAAATGCCACAGACATGGTGATACATCAACAACAACTATCAAGCTCAACGACACAAATACCCACAAAACGGTCTGTGTAATTTTAAAAGATAATAAAATAGAATACTTTACGTACACCGAAAAGAACGAAAGACCAGCTACTCTCATAATCAAAGGTATATCTGGTAACTTCACTGCTGAAGACATTATGAATGACATTAAAGAAGCTATAGAAGACAAAAGCAAAATAACAAAAGTATCAAAATATTACTACTCTAAAGAAAAACCTGACAGACACTTCTTCCTTGTACAAGTTGAAGCAAATAAATCAACAAAAGACATCACATCTATAAACAAACTAGTGTACCAAAAAATAAAATGGGAAATGCTGAAAAAAAAAAAATATTTCAATGTAAAAACTGCGGGATACTCACCCCTATACTACCGAAGAGATGGTATAGAAGATCTTTTTGCATTATATGAAGCTCAAGATTAAAAATCTCCAACACTTATTAAATCGATCAGGATAAATAATTGATTATAACTATTAAATTTTCAAATGAAAAATCAATTAAATAAAATAATTAAAAATTTTCAGCATCGTCATAACAGAAAAATTTCTGTCACTGTATTTTCCGTAAATTTCTCCGTACCGATTTCGTACAAAAATACCAAGTGGAGAAAATTTAATGGTGAATGGATTTATCGAAGAAATTAATTGAAAAAGTAAGAGTAACGATTTGGCTGAGTAAAAGAGGTTTGGCGGTTGTTTAAAAAGATCCTTGGACAAGGTTGTTTTGGCAAAAAAGCCATCTATCATTCAATACTGATACTTATATAATGTATTTTATTATATTAGCTGATAAATGAAATGATGGACATTGGAGATGATGGGGTACATCAGTTCTAATGGCGTGTCACTCGATGTTATAATGGACTGTCACGAAGCTTTATGTATATTTTTTCTTACATTTTCTTACGTAAAAATCCAACATATATAGTTTCAGTCACAGACCACGATATATACGATACTCAAATTTCTCGATTCACGTGGACCCCCAGTAGTTTTTAACTGATTCAAAAATATGTATATATTTTCTTCGATTTTCATTTTTTACTTGGTTATATTTCGATATATATATTTTATTCTCCAGTGTCACACATTTTTTTTATTCAACCGACACAGCATGAAATTTTCCAACAATTCATCAGGTCTGCATCCGGTCTTATGCAACTCAGTGTCTTACGTAAATCCAGATTTTTCATCGGGTCATCAGACACATGTACTACATATTTTTTACGAAAAAAAGAAAGAAAGAAAGAAAGAATATAAAAAGAAAATTTATGCTCTAGTATGGCTTATATTACAGAGTGAATATGAAACTTGGAAAGTGTATGGTGAATGGATATATAGATCGTAAATGTTGAGATCAAGTGGATGCTTCTTTTCATTTCTTCAACAGCATAATGTTTATCATCATAATCATCAACCTTAAATATCAATGTGTCGCAAATTCTTACTCTAATCTCAGTATAATTGTCATATATAAAAAATATAAATATAAAAAATTCAACAATGGAAATTCAACAAATGGATAAAAAGCAAAAGCCACCTGAGACATATACCCATTAACCTGCCAACTTCTTTTCATCTGTTTTTTTATATTTTTTCATTCTCTTTTTTTTTTTTATTATTATTTTTGTCATCTTTTTATTTATTCGCTCTTCTTGATTTTCTCTATTCTCTTTTTTTTATGTCGAATGGTATTCATTCTCGGTCTATAGTTTGCCACTTTGCTGATCGGGGAGGACGATTAATCTTCGATTATAACCAGCAACGACAAAGGTATATGGGGGTGTACTCGTTAGATTTTTATGACCCGTATTGGAATGCCATGATGGGGGTTGACTTTATATTCATCGTTTTTATTTTTTTTTTAAATTTATTTTATTATTTATATTAAAAAATTAATCCAGTTATATTTGATAGTTGGATATTTTGAATAAATTCATAGTATAAATAATGTTTAAAAATAAATATTGATTTTATTTTTTAAATCAAAATTTACCCTTCAGTTTTTATATAAAAAAAAAAAGAAAAAAAGAAAAAGAAAAATTTATTTAATATTTTTATATCTATTATTCAAAAAAAATTTGAATTGTGCAAGGCCAAGGTTACGATCCAGGTATATATCGAATAAAGTTGACATCATTTGTATCGAAAATAAAAAAAATAAAAAAATAAAATGTATGAGGTATTGATGTAAGAAACTTGGGAGGGTTGTGTCATTGTGCTCAGCCACCCCCGTTGGACCCAAAAGTCTATCCACACAGTCACACATACAATGCATTCACGATAGTTACGTACAATTTTTTTTTTTTTTTATAGTTTTTCATTTAATTTTCTTATTCATTTTATAGCCCCCGCGCGTCATTCATTGAATCTCCTCCAAGAGGACAAAATAAAAAAATAAAAAAATAAACTTGCACTTGATATATATTGTTGGCTTTCTTGGAAGGGCTTTGCACCCAACACCCGGCACATTCTTTTATATAAAATTTATATATTTTTATATAAAAAAGTTCAATGAAACGCGGTACTTAAATATCACCTTCTATTTATTATTTTTTTATTTATTTATTTTTTGGTCTTGCGCGCAACTAAATAAAAGATCAAAACATAATTTTTTCAAAATTTTTGGAGTCACATGTTAAATAGTCGACAGTAATACCTTTTTTTGACTTGAAAAAATTCTAAATAAAAATTAATTAATTAAAACCAACTCTCTCTTTCTCTCTGTCTGTGAGGTTTAATTGCAAAAAAATATCAAATGATTTCTCATTTTTTACTTCATTTCTTTTATTTATTTTTTTTTGGATTTTAAAAATAGACAATAGACACCCTGAGGCTTGACCACGTGTTAGAATGGTCCAATTCTCGTTATTGTTTTTTTTTTTCCCCTGCTCTTTTTTTATTATTTTCACTGCTCAAAAAAAAAACTGTTCCAAAATTTTAATGACTGCTCATTGTTAAAGGTCATTGGCTGTTTTTTTTTTTTTTTTCTATAGATATTTTTCAAAAATTTCAACCACAAATAGACCAATAAAATTCACGCTTCTCCTACCAGTCGAACACTATGTCACGATTATTATTCAATTTTTTTTATTTATTCAATTTTTATATGAAATAAGTATTTTTTTTTTTTTTCTGAATCTAAGTGCAGCGGATATATAAATTCATTTGACTTCCAGGTGGTTATAAAAAGGATGCGTATAATATTGTTGCGTATATATAGTAATAATATCAATTGATCGAGACCCTTCGATCTCGAGGGACATATATTTGTGTGTGTGGGATTCACATGACGCGTGAAAATTCAAGAGAAATCATGACAATGAAAAGATGCCAGCTGCACTCGAGTATTGAAAATAATAAAAAAAAAACCTTTTTTTTTTTAGATAGTTTATACGCCTTGAGTGAAGATTTTCTTGGGTAATGTCACATAAGAATTCGTAAGGAGGACTCTAGATGATGATGATGATGATGGGGGCGATGATCGACGTGCGTGACACACAAATGTACACACAAGACACAGTGTACTTTGGTAATAATAAAGAGACTTGGTACCATCGGTCGCGCGTGGATCAATTTTTTTTTCTTTTTTATTTCTTTCATTCTTTGATAATTTTTTTTTTTATATATTATCGTCTTTCGTAAGCTCGTGCGATGATTTTAGATTGACCGCGCGTGGATATAATCGCGAGAATAATTTTTTATTTTTTTGATATTTTTGATGATGGAAATTCCAATGATCGTCGGTTTGATCAAATGAAAACTTGAAAAATAAACTAATATATATATTTTCATTTTTTTTTTGTTGTAATAAAAAGATAAATTTTTCTTTTTTACAAATTTTATTTAATGATGTTTAATATTATTCACGGATTATCGAACGGGATAATAATCTTTTTTATTTTTTTATTTTTTTGGTTGGGCAAATAATAAATGATGGTCAGTCAGCATCAGAGTCATCAGGTAGCTGAGACTTTGAAGGCAATCTATATGGATTTAAAAATTAAAAAATGCACCTTTACTTTTTAACGCTAATATATTTTGTAACCATCAAGACCCTTTTCTTCATTTTCCAAAAAAATAAAAAATTAAAAAAGAAAAAACGGTTATAATCGTTTTTATTTTTTATTGTTATTTTTTCCTTTTTTTTTCTCAACTCATTACCCCGTCCATCACTCATTTTGGCCTGGATTTAAAAAGCCAGAAAATAATCTGCTAAAAATATTATTTTTTTTTTTTCATCTCGTTTATTTATTTTTTTTCAAAATTTATTTTGATATATTTCTGCGAATTTAAAATTGGCGCCACTATAATTTTTGTTAAATTACAAATCATTCACATGTGTTACACCGGCTGCTACTGTTTTAAAAAATCTTATAATGATATTGCCTTTAAAAAATTTTAATACATTAAAAAAAATTTTAATATTTTTACTTGTCAAAAAAAAAAAAAAAAAGTTTTAAATAATTGAATTTAAAAAAAATGTATATACATTTCACTGTCAATCTTTTTATATTTTCATTCATACATATCCACCCTCTCATTTTTTATCTGTATCAAGTAAATATTTTCATATCTTCATAGTAATCCATTTGTTAGACCATATCAAGAATGCCAATTCGAGCGAATGTATAAGCCACTTTCTTTAAAATCGGACCCACATTTCCCTATGCGCCCCATTCTCCGTATATTTTTTTTTATCCACCACAATACGCTATCTGCTCAATATCCGTTTATAAATAATAATAATATACATAGCGTATCAAAAAAAAAATATGAAAGTTTAAGAAAAACGAATTGAAAAAAATGAAAATGAAAAACTAATATGAGCTGGGTAAAAATTCATGGGCAGATGTAGAGATTCATTGATCCAAGATTCAGCGATATCCAGGTAATATCTTTAGCTTGTCAATATTCGTAAGGGTCTTGGACAATAGACTGAATATTGTGCTGTTATGCATCCAGAATCTTCAAGCGAGAATAACGAACAATTGTGTTACGTGTATAGTATTGCATATATATAAAAAAAATCATCAAAGAAAAATATACAAACATCTCAGTCCAAGCATACACTCTACTCAGGGGGTGGTCGTTTTTTAAATTTTATTATTTTTAAAAATTTTCTTTATATATCTAATTGTTGAAAATATATATTAATTTTTAAAATAAAAATTATCAAGTTAAGTTAACAAAAACGTGGTGCAATTTTTAGCTGATAAGGCAAAAAGATATTTAAATTTGAAAAATTTATAAATTAATGTAAATCAAACTCAATCTTGCCAAATCTTTTTGAGCAAAAAAAAAAAAAATTTAGCGATCACCAGGGTGCAAAGTTTGTGGTGACTTGAGTTCACGCTCTTGGCTTAAAAAAAAAAATACATATATATATGCACATTTTATACTCATTGAGGGTGAAAATTTCTCAAGGAAAGAAAAGGGGAAAAAATATAGAAAAATGTTTATCGTTATATATCCAACTAAGATTCCTGCTGTGTTACAACACTGAAAAGCTATTGAATTTTTTTTTTTTTCTTTGCTCTAGTTTTGAGTCAACTCGAGTAGATTTATGACTCTTTTTTCACGCTGAAACTACAACCTTCATCGCTAAATTTCACTTAAATTCTTTGCATAACTCTACAACAACCTGACAAAAAAGAAAAAGAAAAGAAAAAGAAGAAAAAGAATAATGTCTTGAAACTGAAATATGAGTTGACGAGTAAATAATAATTATTGCTCTTTTCACTTGAGTATGTTTATTTATTTATTTATTTGAATAAGTATAGAAGGTCTATCCATGGGGGATTATTATTCAACAATATGTGTTGCACAACACAAACCTGAACCTTCAAATAAATCATGGGCCCATCACAGTTTTTCTAATTTGCCAAAGATAAAGACACCAACTTTTTTCTTTATTTTCCTTTTTTTTTCAGTCACAATGACACGCTAAAATTTACCAAGGTCAGGAAATAGAGCACTCATTTTCCCCTGCTTTCTTTAAAAGACCACCAACAAAGTTGCACTAAATATATTCATAATAATTATAAATAAAAGTTTTAAATATATAAATATTAAATTAGTTAATAAAAATATATTTTTATCATTTATAATTTGAAATAATATAAAAAAAATAATCAAAAAAGTTTGATGATGTTCGTGTGATTACAACGGCACGTGTAAAGCTAAAATAATAAATGAAAAAAAAAAAGAAAAAGGGTGGTAGAGAAGACTAGTATCAGGAAGAGAAAAAAAAAATTAGGGCTGAAGAATAAGACAGAGAAAATATATGACAGGGGTGAAAGAAGCATACCTTAGTGTACCCAAAGAGCCTCGTATAAAAAGTATTGATCTAGCTTTTTTTTTTTTTTCTTTCTGGGGTAGAAACGAGCGGGTTGAATTCACCCCTAACTACTCGTCTTGCCTTTATATTCATCATCCCTTGCAAGAGTACCCGAGGTATACGCACAACCACCCCCCAAGAGACTCAAGAAGAAAACCAAGAAGAAGAAGAAGAAGTCATTTCCCATTCTCCTTATTTTCTATTCTTTTCTTTTTTTTTTTTCTTATCTTTCTTCGAAGAATAAGTAAACCTCCTCTTTTCCCTTTCACCACCCATCATAGTCCTTAATTTTTTCTTCTTATTTTTTTGTTGCAATGAATTCTATGAAAATTTTGTGGTGATTTTAATTGGAGCATCATTGAAAAATTCAACGATATATTTTCAATCAAAGTATATATAAAATTGACAATTTTTTTTCATTATTATTATTGAAAAAGTTGAATCAGATGCGCGACAACGACGTACCGTATTTAATCTTATTCAAGGGTGTGTAAGAAAAAATTATAGGAAAATATTTGAGGGAGGAAAGAGCAAACAATAATTACAATCCACAACGGCAAGCATTTCCCTAATTTATTTTTTTCTTTTATCAAAAATAAAGAATTATTTTTTCTTATTTTTTATTATTTTTTATTCAAGTCTTCTCGTTAACTCTCGGTATTTACCCTTATATTTACTCACTGAAATTTTGTGGTGATGAAAAATTTAAAATTTTATAAAAAATACAAAAATAAGTGTCAGAAAATTGAAAAAATAAATAAATAAAAAGGATATTTTATTGTATTTAAAAAGAAACCCTTTAAATTTATTATTATTTTTTTATTTATATAAACGGTTAGTATTGAATGAATTATTGTAATTTTAAATTATTTAAAAATTATCTTTAAAAAACATCAAAGATCCACTTAAATATTTTTCTAACATTTAAACTCTTTTATGAAAAAAATAAAAATTTTGTTGTGACATGTCATTCATTGTTAAAACTTTCATCGATATCAGATCATAGATTATTTATTCAAATAAAAAAAACAAAAGTATATTATTTTTTTTATAAAAAAGAAAAAATATACTTGAAAAAAATTCTATTGAAATAATCTAGTCTTTAAATTTTTATATTTTTTAAAATACAACCCTTCTTTGGTGGATTGTCAGAGAGAAAAAAATACATAAGAAGATGAAAAACGATTATATTCAGGTGAAATATTTGACAATTGTCACCCTTTTTACCCTTACTAACAGGACAACAAGAGAAGTTTAAAGTATCAATATTTTGGTGCATCAGACTAGGCCATAGCAGGTATAGAAAAATAAATAAAAAGGGGTAAATTGCGTTTCATGTTTCATCGTATATATAATGGCAGGTTGAAGTGTTACCATGGGAGCACCTTACATTACTTTGTACAAGCACAAAGAGAAGGGTTGCCATGACTACACATCACCTAACTGGAAAAGAGGTTGATATAATATTACAGCTATAAAAAAAATTTCCAATGGGTTGAATTTTAAGTTGGTAAAAGGGTTAATGAAATTGGTCTTCCCCATAATCATCCTCCATATTTATCATCCAATTTTATATTTATATCCATATAAAAAGGAAAAAAATAAAAATGGTAAATTTAAAAAATTCAAAAGACATACATCAACAATGAATTTAAAAAAAAAAAATTTTTAAATATGTAAATTAAATTTATGCATGTTATAAAATGAAAAAAATAGAAAAAAAAAAAAAAACTTTTTTTATTTTTAATGTACAAGCTAGATATAAAGGCTCAGAAGATTTTAATTCAGCCCCAAAAAAAAATTGTATTTTTGCAAGGTAAAATTTATTTTTTTCATATTTGCGTTTGTTATATTCAGTTTATATTTGACTACATCACCTTTCACTCTTTCTCAATTTCCTCTTTACTCTCTTTGTCACATTTGGGTCGGTCTTTTGAAGTCGAATGTTACAAATGCGGATATATCAAGTAAATATATTATAAAAAAAAAATGTTGTATGTGAACAAGAACCATGTCCATTTGGATGTATTGAATTAAGGGATGTGTATGATAATTTGCAGGGGTGGAAGGAAGAAAAAAGATATATATATATCAAGCATTCTTATTTCCATACACAAAGCCATACGATTTTTACCGACCTTTGAAGGACGGATACGAGGGTAAAGTTGCGCGCTTTAGTTATAATATGTCCGAATCCCTCCTTTTTTTTTTTTTTTCATTTCTTATTTTTCTTATAAATATAAATTTTTTTTCCCTGCTCCTATTTTACCCTGCAGGTTGGGCAAGTGTTGCGATATATATGAATTTTTTTTCTCCTATTTTTCGAAGGGACTACAAGGGTCATAATCTCAAGCTTCTCCCTGGGAACTTGAATAATATAAAAATATATAAAAATTAAAATTTCATATCTATATTAATATTTTTAACAAGATTTCTTTAATTTCGTTATTAAAAGACATTTTTATTTCATTTTTTTTTCAAATATAACTTGTCACCGAGATGTTAACACGCCCACTTTGAAAGATGCTTTAAATTTACGTCTTTGTTGGACACTTCCGGTGTCCAGAATTCATCTTCAACACCTTACTATTATTTATTTTTTTTTTTCTTCTTTTTAGCTACAACCCCGTCAACAATCAATCCTACATTGCAAAAGGGTTTTTCCCTTTTTTGGCGTGATCGTTTATTGTGCCTTTTGTTAATGAAACACAGTGGGAGGAGAAGTTTTTTAAAATTTATCTAAATAGAAAAGTAATAATATTTTTGATAATAGATTTTTTATTTAACATTCAAAATGATGATAGATTGCAACTAATATATTTTGAATGGAAAAATAAATAATAAAAATATATACGGTAAATGTTTTTATGACAAAGGTATTATTATATTTTGTTATCAATTAATTGGCAGATGATACTTATTGAATTATAAAACACCTGCTAAAATTCAATGGAGTTGTTTATATAAATTAATCGTTGTAATAATTCTAATTGTCGCTTGGGGCATATTAAAATGATAGACCACACGTGTGTTTATTATCTGATTTGATTTATAATTTTTCATTAAAATTCACGTCCTCCTATTTTAAAATTTATATACTGTATTTATCATCATGAGAAAAATTAAATTAACAATAATAAAATACAAATAAACAGTCACAAGTAGATCTTTCAAACTTTCAAGTTTTGAGGATGACATATTCAATGATTATTGTATATAAATTTTTATATTTATGAATGAATTGATGACTGGTAAAAATATATATACGTTAGCAATATGTACCAAATGATTTTAAGCCATCGACCCTATTTTTTTTTTTTGTTCAAAAGGTCACCGGTCATCATTACAAACCAACTGACCTAACTGAAATATCAAAAAAATGAAAAAAGAAATATTTTTCAGGACACCTGGTTTTGAATTTTAAGAGGGTCGATTCGATTCGTGTCCATCAAAGGATAAAATTCCAACATACAATTCATTTTTCTTTGAATGTAAAAATGTATTTTAAAAAAAAAAACATTTAGGGTGAATAAAAAAAGCCATATAAAAATGTAAAATTGTAACAATTTTTATTGGTCATGTTGGAGAAAAAAAAATGTCTTTTTTGATATTTTTATTTCTTCATTATATACGTGGTGCATAATATGATGTAGTGATACGAAGCACGTTCCATCACCCATGTACATAGAAAAGTGGAGAAAAAAATATAAAAAAAAATAATAAAAAAAGCAAGAGGAAAGGAAGTATGAGGCATCCCACGTGCTACAAGCTGCCTGTTGCTATCAAGAGGACTTTTTTTATTTTACATCTCTATATGCGTGTACATGAAAATTGATGTTGAGGGTTTGAAAAATGTTTACGATGAGTATTCGATTTTCCATCAACAATTTTTATCGTGTAGACGATTTTATCAATATGTTCATGACATTTATTCACGTATGCTTCATAAATTTATGTAATATTATTGAGATTTAATACTTTTATTTAAATAAATACATTTAAAATGAGAAAAATATATTTTTTAATTGTTTTTTTAAGCTCAACAGATAGTTGTCATTAACCACCCACATTGATGACTCAATAATTTTCATGTTTAATATTTTTAATGATCATTAAAATGTGTCACTAGTGACAAATAAAATACACAATTAATATGATAAATGATATCAACCCTTAAATTGATTAATGATTTTAAAAAAAAATATTTATCATTTTTTTTTTTTCTTCAATTTGTATTTTACTAATTAAAAAAAGAACGTACAAACTGATGGATTTTTATTTATGTTTTTTAAAAAATATACTTATATGACTGATGAATTTTCAAAAAAAAAAAAAAAATTGAATAACTAAAAATATATATAAATAATTTTTAAATGTCCAACAGCTTGGATAAGATTTATTTGGAAAAAAGTAAAAGAGGGAAGTCCAGTTGCATCGTTAAAAAAATAATAATAAAAGGGGAAAAAAAATAGAAAATTGGAAAAATGACCGTAACGGTCGGCACGCGTGAATATAAAAAAAAAATGAAAAAAAAAGTATACAATTTGACAATGGACAAACGGTTAAAAAGCAGATAGCTCGCTGGACACGAGTTTATTTATTTTTTTTCCTCTTTATAGTTTTTTTAAATGTTTTTTTTTTTTTTTTCGAGAGATTCAAGGCAGATGCTGAAGATGCGAGCACACTTCAATGAACTATTATTTTGTTGGCTATCGCGTGCTATTTTTGATTTAATATCTAAAAAAACAACCACATGTGATCTTTGAGCTGCGAAAAAAAAATTTTAAATATAAAAAATTCGTTGAAAAATATATAAGAAATTGAAAAATAAATAAAATTTCTTATTGTAAATTGAATTTATCCAGGTGCAGGGAGAAATGTTAATGGTAATTTTAAATTTTTTTTTCTAATGAAATTGACCAATGTAATGTAAGGTTGTTGTTTTTTTAACCCTTTTATTTACCCTTTGGACTCCCCTTGCTTTCTCCAATCACGAGGTACTTTCTAACCCTTATTATAACATAAAATACTGTTTAACAGTGTCAACCCTTTCACTTAATATTTTCTACTGTCTCTTTTCTGATTGGCAGGGAGGTGGGTTAATTCAAGGGGTGTGGTTCAAAATAACACCTTATAAACGACAACACAAACGATATATGACTCTTAAAATAATTTTACTATTAAATTAAAATTAAAAATAGATAAATAAAAATAGTTTACAGACAAATTAGCTTGTCTGATAATTTTCCCAGGGGTAAAATATATTTTTATATTTATTATACCGAAAAAAATAACAAAAACAATTCCCATCAGTCTACATAATTAATTAAAGAATATTTTTAAATTTAAATATATATTTTTTTCTAAAATTTTGATTTTCTTTTTAGTCTAAAGAAAAATTGTCATTCAAGATTATTTACTTGGATATTATTTGAGTTTAATTAATGTCTTGTTGACTCTTTACAATCAACTTGAAACCATAAATTACGACCCTTAAAAAATATTATTTTTATATCTCATTTATTATTTTGAATAATCAAATATATATAATTTTTTTTCATCGCAAAAAAAAATCTTAAATTTCTTTTTTGCCTCTGTTTTTATATATCATCCCTCATCATTGTGTTTTATTTGTTTTTTTTTTTTATTTGTTAACTTCTTTGATCGTCAAAC
This sequence comes from Aphidius colemani, assembly GCA_030523065.1. Lineage (NCBI taxonomy): Eukaryota > Metazoa > Arthropoda > Insecta > Hymenoptera > Braconidae > Aphidius > Aphidius colemani. The sequence goes on from JAPYYR010000639.1 coordinate 13,248, forward strand.
TGGTGAAATTGAAATTCCATAGAACAACCCGAGTAAATAATTGGAACGATATCGATTTTATCAAAAAGTATATCCTACAACCGCACGATTCGTTAATAAGATCCACATAAATAAAGTTGAGAATATATTTTAAAAAAATATACAAAATAAAATCATGTTTTTACAATGTACATAATAATGATAAATAAATTTTGTATTTTCTCACTTTTCACGGCCGACGAGTGCCAAGTAATTGGTAAAAGATATTATTTTTATTTTCATTCATTTTCTTTGGCATCATTTTTCTTTTTTTTTTTTCTACTCTTCTTGAGGATGATCAAAAGGAATATTGGATTTCCAAACGAGGCTCGAAGGAGCCAAGCAACTTGATGGTAAGGGCAGTGGCAAGTAATGGCGTCTTTCAGATGGAAAAAAAATAAATAAAAAAAAAGTAAAAGATGAGAATAAAAGAGAAAAAAGTGTACAGGGAGAGAAATTCAAGTTGGTCCCACCCTTCTATACTATAATTTCGTAGCATGAGATAAGCTACAGAATATAAACCCCCTTTTGCTGGACAACGCACATCGCAAGGGGTCATATGTGTTGGGGTTGCGATTTATCCCAAAAATGTTATACTGAACAGGGGAGATACACACTCTTTTTTTATTTTTCCCTTTTTTCTATTCTACAAGTTGACCAAAGTATCAGCTCATTGGTCGACGTTTGTAACTCTCAACTGATCAATAAATCGTACTTGCAACCACCAGCTATAGAACATTCACCCACGAGGACACCCTTAAAACGCAAAGGGTATAGTTGTACGATGCTGCAGAAAAAAAAAAATAAATAAATAAAAAAAATACACAGCCAAAAAAGAAAATGGTGGCTAAAAGTTTTTGGTCACTTAATGTTTTATATATAAATTTTTTTTTTATTTTAAAATTTTTCTTTTACTTGAAACTCCATTTTTTTAAACCATTAAAAGTTTTCAGCACACTTCATATTTAATCTTGTCTTTTAAATAAATTATTTTCTTATTATATATTTTCGAAAGAAAAAGTTGTTATAATAATTTAATAATAAATATGTTGATATAATATTATTTTTTTTGTGGGATAATTATTATTTTGTGGATATTTTTTCTTTTTTGTTTTGATTGATGATTATCCAGTTGGACATATAGACAAAAGTTTTTTTGCAGTTGTATTATTGTGAAAGTTTTTTTTATATAAACGAAAAAGAAAAATAATCGGTCATCTCGATTGTCATATATATATAATTTATTTTTGGAGAGAAAGATTAACCCGAAGAAGAGATAAAAATTATCGAAATGTTATACGAAAGATGAGAGTTTTTTTTTTATTGTATTTGAAAAAATATAGGGAAAAAAAAAGCATAATGGATCTAGATCTGTTTTTCCGGCGAGGTCCATCAGTATTGCACAATCGTAGATGAATTTCCCAGAAACCGTTCGTAAGTTTTAACAATGGATCACGGCTTGCGTCCTGCCAGGTAAAGCCACTTTGAATACGTATATAACATATATAACGATCGTGTATTGTGTATAACGTGGGACCGAGTGAAATAAAATAAAAAAAATTGAAAAAAAGAAGAAGAAGAAGATGATGATGAAGAAGAAGTAGTAGAAGCTGTAGAAAAAAACGCGCTACCCTTGTGCTTTTTTCTTCTTCCCTTTTTTTTTTTGTATATAATGAAAAATATCGCGGTAACATTATGGGATTTGTGATGCAACTGATTCGAGAGAAGAAAATAAAGAAAAGGTCTGAAAGCAAATGTATTGCTACACACCATGGACCAATTCACTTTGGAATTTTTAAGAGTATATTCAGCAAAAGTCCACCTGCTTTTCATAAATAAATATTTTAAATTTAAAAAAAATTTGCTTTAATTGTTTATTAATTATTATTAAATTATAATTAATAATTTTGTCAATTAAAAATTAATATGACAATTCAATTATCAAGTTTTTTATTTATTTTTTTGTAAATTTTATTTGTCGGAAAAACTTTTTTATAATGAAAAAAATTTATAATTGCAAGATGAGAAAATAATGGAGTATTTTCTAGCTGGTGTATTATTTTTAGTATTATTATCGCGTTTCCTTGAGGGCATTAAGTATGTTTCTACGAGTTTAACTTTGTTTCACCAACTTGTGAGGACATCTAGAAGCGTTCATAGGGTCTCTTGATGTTACACTCTTCAAAGTATATATAAATTTTGGAGGGTCCAGTTGCCCTGGGTGACAATGTCATTTTATTTTTCACATAAAATGTTTTTTCTCTAATATTTATTTATTTTTTCCTCCTCTTGTTTTACCATTTATTTACCCCTTCGTTGATCACCCATACGAGACATCGATATTTATTTTCTGTCTACTTGTGTTGTTCAATTTATTATATCCGAACATATTCTATTTCATTTATTATTTTTATACATGCAATGGAACATATAGCAAAGATTTTTCTTCAAAGAAAACTTGAATTATATTAAAATTATTTTACCAGCATTTTTTTACAAAGTAAAATTAAATTTATTATTTTTTCATGAAAAATCTACTTGTATTCTCGTCAATTCAATTTTTCTATTTCGAATTTTTTTTTTTTTTTCTAATCTAATAAAATTAGTTTGTTAGGATATATATTACACATTTTTTTCCTGGTAAATTTGTAGATATGAAAAACGTATAGTTTTTTGTGTTCGTAAGAAGCCAGTTGGCCTAAATATGCATATCAATTTTGAATGTCATCATGATACTGGACAATCGTAAATTGAATTTATATGGATTCTGAAGGCTTCAAATCTTATATGTAAGGCTTTGGTATTTAAGTTAAAAAAAAATAAATCAAATTTCGTTTGAGGCAAGCAAAAAAAGCAAAGTATTAAATTATTTCTAATGTAATGAACATTCAAAGGTAAATTTTGATATTTCAATTTGAATTATATTCACAATTTAATCATGAATAATGAAGAAAAAAAAAAAAATAATTAACGTATTGAGTAAAAAACAAAAAGTAATTAAAAAAATATATTTTTAAATATTCAAGAGAGTGAAAAATAAAAAATAAATACAAATGGGGGTGTGGTGTAAGTGACATCCAACAACCCTCCAGGGTTTAACATGACCTGCCATATCAATGTAATTCACTGTTATTTTTAATTTCATGAAATTTACTTGTCTTTCAGTCGAATGAGTTTTTTGCAAACTTTTAATGGAAAAATAACAAATATAATTATAAAAAGAAACATAATTTAATCATAATTTTGTTGGCTTAATTTAATTTTTTTCATTAAAAAATTTATTTATTTAAAAAAAAAAAATATTATTTTTTAAAAAAGAGAACTATGAATTTTTTTATTTTTAAATTTTTATTTTCTTTGGTTTTTATATATAAAATTGGGATAGAATTTATATAGTATACGTTAAAGTAATGTATAATGGCGTCGCCGGCCATCGTATGAAAAAGGGGGACAATAGTTTTATTCACCCTTGATGTTTTATAAGTCACCCCAAGTCGCGAAAAGGTCCAGTTGAGTCCAGTTTTTTTCTCTTTTTTTTTTGGGGTTCTTATACCACACCCTCTTTGTTGACGATGAAATCCTGCGTGCAAAACTGGACACACACTGAAGGATTCCATGCGCAAGAATAAAATATAAAAAAAATAAAAGTATCAACGACCAAACACACATTTTATATAACTTAAATGTAACTGTGTGTCTTTCAGCAGCTGGTAAACCTCTCGACCTCCAAAATGCTAGTAGGGATAAACTTTTTCGACAATTTTAGACAAATAATTTACCAGCCAAAATATTATTCATACTAGAAAAAAAATTACTTTAATTTATAAATAAATTTTTAAATAAAATTTTGTATTATCAATTTAGATTTTGGGAAAAAAATTATATTTAAATTTTTTTTATCAATAATTTGCAAGTGTTTAATTGAAAATTAGAAATTAATTGCTATTTGTATGGATAAAATGTATAAATTTTTTTTTTTTTTTTGAAATTACAGGAAGTTAATACTCAACTAGGGTAAAATTTACTAAATGATATGTTCACGTATTGTTTCCCTTCAACGCATCATTCACAACTAGCACGTGGACAATATTAAAGTCCCTTTTTTTAACATTTTTATTTTTAACTTTAACATTTTTTTTTTATAAAACATATATTTGATCAGCCCCTTGTTGACTAGAGATATTATTTTCAGAGCTTGAGCCATCAGTAAGATGAGCAAAAAAAAAAATAAAAAATATACGTAAACTGGAGGATTTGTAGACGGGGCACGCGCATCGTAATTTTTTTATTTTAGGGGAAATATCTTGTTTAAAAGAAAAAAAAAAAAATTAGATAAAAAAGAGAGCATATATACTGACAGTAAAATAACTTGGGGTTTTCTGTAGTTTGAAATAATACTGAAACGAAAAAAAATCAACAGCAAAAATATCTTAATTTAAAACAAATTTTCCATAAAAAAATAAAATCTGAAAAAATATTTTTCTACTCCAAAAAATTTGAGCCCTCATCTATGCATTAATATTTCTATTTAAATAAAAATTTTATCTTAAAAAATTTCATGTATTCTAATTAAATAAAAATTATTATTTTAAATTAACAGCAAATTTTCCTATACAATTTCGAGACAAATTATCAATGTAAAAATTATTTTTTTACTCGAGCAAAAATAGGTTTTTTTTTTGCCTAATATTTTTTTCTATTTTCTTATTTATTGTTATATTTATTTACCGTTAGTTATATTGTAGTTAAAAAAAGATCAACAAACTAACAAATAATATTTCGCCGGCAAAAATTACACGCTTGAAAGAAGTAATAAGTGTCGTCGTGTCATTAGTCTGGTATTACGTTGACAGTAATCGGGGCATTAGTTCTCCCACAATCCCTTCTCTCATATATTCCTCTTTATATATTTATAATTTTTTTTTTTTTTCTCTGTATACTGGAGCATAATAATGCGTGGGCAAAATGAGTATTATTTAGTTATATTGTCGGCAACACGACTGACATATTATGCTATAAGTAAGCTAGTGCCAAGCCGCCCAGACTGGCGTCACCAAACCTTTTACAATTCATTCAGGCACACTCCCTTTTTTTTTTGACCATATAAAGGATACACCTTGTTTGGAAAAACAGCATGAATTTTCATTGAAAAAAAATAGTAAAACGTTACCGCATTTTTATTTATTTTTTTCACTCTTTTTTTAGTACAAAAATATTGTTCATTGGCGGTCAGCCAGGCATATACTTCCTTACATCTAATCCGCTAATCTCTAGACAGAAATGGAGCTGATGTTTGCTACAAACATTGAGATTCTTATAAGACCTGATTTTATTTTTATTTTTTTCCTTTATGTATATACATGTATACACCTTTTCTCCATAACACTTATCGGATTTTTTTTATTTTTTTCGAATATATATTTTTAGTTTTATCTAGTTTAGCCTTAAGAAAAATCCTGTCATTTTGTTTTTTGCTTTTCACAGTTATATAAAAATGAAAATAAATATTTTTAATGTTTTATTTTATATATATTTATGCTGGTTTAACACATAAGGCGAGTGGGAAAGATATTAATTCCAGGTGGAATCGTCAAAAAAGAGTTGGGTTCGATCGATAAGCCGACAATTGGGTTTTTTTATAATAAAAAATATTAATTAATCACTTGCCTAGTTAAATGCAAGTTTAAGTGACTTGAAATTTCGACAAGAAATACGTGAAATAAATAAATAAAAATTGGTAAACTCACCATTGCTGAAGTAGCTGATAGAAGTTATAATTCACATCGATGTTGTCTTCTTGTCCACCTGGAAAAAATAATTGAAAATGAAAAAATTAAACATTTTATTAATTGAAATCCTTTTTTTTTTGTTATTTTCTATTTTGTTAAATTAATAAAAAACACATTATAATTACATCATGATAAATTTTAAAAAGTAACAGTTAAAATTCTGAATAAAAAAAAAATCAAAAATTTGAATTTTAAACTGTCTAATAGTTTTAAATGAAAACATTTAAAGTTGAATATATTAAATTAACATTTACATAATGTCTATGTCTATTTTCATATTTAAAAAATGTTAAATTTTAAATTTTTGCCTTTTTTTTCAAACTGTATGTTGTATACATTTGTTGATACTAAACTGACTCATCTTTTGGGATCTAGGAAAGCATAGATGTGCTTACATGCACGCAATATCCTACAAAATTTGGAAAGGGATAAGGGAGCAACATACGGTTGCCTATGTTTTAGAATTTAATTGCTAACAAACACGCTATCAATCTATAACTATTATTTTCATATGGGGATTGCAGTTTTATTTTCTATTAATAGATTATACATTAATTCGTGAGAAAAATAAAAAATTAAATTCAATATTTTTACTAATTTTTAAACAATATCATTTAAATATAAATTAATTATTTATTTCTCAATTAATTTCCATATATTCAATGAATTAATTAACAAAGAATTTTTTACCTATTTTTTTTTTCTATATTTTTATTAATATATTTAGGATTTTTTATTTTCAAATATATAAAAAAAACTCTATTTTTCATCTTATTTTTTTGAAGAAAAAATTTTTTTAAAAATATTCTCCGATTACTTTGTGAGTTGTGATACATATTATGGATGGACATGTGTGTGTGAGTATGTGAAGAAGGTCTTGTCTTACTTTGGGAATTACGGTAGCAAGGATTTTGCAAAATAAAGAAATTCAAAACCTAAGGGTGACGTAACAATGGCGAGTGCCTCAAAAACTCCTTTCCGCCCACAATGCGTGGAGATTCTATCTGGACTTTACATCTGGACCGAGCTTTTCTTTACAATTTTTTTTTTTCTTTTTTTCTACTTCAATATATTCTTCTTCTTTTTCTTCTCTTATTTCTACCAAATCTATTTTATTTCACTTCATTGCACATGCGTAAAGTAACACATTATTCCTTTTCCGGATAATTTTTTTTTCCAAAAATTCTCATCGAAAATATATTTTTTATAATAGAAAAAGTGAAAAAAAAACATTTGTTATGCAACTTTGGTCTTCGTGTGGGGCAACCCGATACAGTACATATACCTTAGGGCAGTCTCTGTCTTTGAAATTTTCAAGAAAAAAATATTATTCAAGATTTTTTAAACAAACCGTTATGTAAACCTCAAAACCACTGAGTAAAAAATATTTGTTTATTATATTGTTATATTTTTTTTTTATTTTCCTTTTATTTATTTTTTTATTTGAACACTGTCTCACACATTGTGATCTAAAACTTTATAAAGAAAAAAATATAAAATGTAAAGCAAAATAAGGGCGGCTCTTGAACAGCGTAACGATTTAAAAGAATCGTCTGATGCTGATTGCGTTTGACAGTTTCCTCAACTTTTTTTTTTTACATTTAAAATTTTTATTTTTATTTATTTTTAAATTCCTTTTAACTATTTGAGTGTATTACTATATATTTCAAGATATTTTAAACATAATATAAAGATCATCAAATGAATTATTTAAATAGACAAAAATTGTTCTGTTAAAAATTTATTTTCATTATTTTTTTTTCTATTTTTTAAGGGTATTTAATATAATGACTAGATTTTGCAAATTACAAATTTGAGTCATCAGTGCTATTTAAGCATATGGCACACGAGAAAAATTGTTATATATATCATACATTAAATAAAATACCCAAAAATATATGATGCAAAAAATACGGAACGTGCCGTAAAAAAAAACCATATAAATATTATAATAACTTGGCGTGTTGTATATTGGCCAGTGCATTATTTGCCACAATAAAAAAAATATATATAATTGTCTAAGCATGTCGAGAATAAAAATTCAGAGGTGTTAACGATATTATATTTGCTAATAAAATGCCCATGAGGGACAGACAAATTGATTCCCAAACACAAAACCACCACCGAAATTGCCCAACTTTAGTAATTTTCAAATAATATGATCAATTACCACAAATATTCATCATAATTTGTAATTTTTCTATCATTTATTTTTATTATTTTTGAAAGTAGACTTGAGATGTTACACAAGTCTTGTTGTATTATCCTTGAAATTGTAATTTTCCAGTGGATAATAATGAAAATAATAGCGTCACAATTTAAAGTGCATGTTTTTGACGTTGAATAATGGTAAAAGCATCGTTATTATTACAATGATACTTTTCAAAAATCATGTATACAATATTTTTTTATACTTTTATTATATATTCAATTGATACTTTGCATTTAATGTCAAACCCTTCTAGCTTCCTGTATAGGTATTCTTCATAAATCACTTTATTGAATGGGGAAAAAGAAGAAATGTTATTCCTAAAATTTTAAAAAATTTATTCATAAAAAGAAAAAAAAAATACAAGATTGCCAAAAGTATATCATGGTGGGTCTTGAAAAAGACACAACTAACAAATCAGTTGTTGTGGTAAAAGTGATAAATAGTTTTAAACACAAAAATACAATAAAATTTAAACGATTCTTATTTTAGAAGTCCAACAAAATAGCATTCCCTAGACTCGTGCTAGAAGCTATTTTTTTTTTTTATGAATGAGTGAATGAGTTAGTCTAGATGCCATGTAAATGATGTCCCGTAGATTCTAAAAAAAAAACTAGCCTACATTGTGCCTTAACATTGGAGTGAAAGTTTCATTTCCAAGTGACACTCAAAAGATTAATTGAACTTTCTGGATATTGACTACCGTTTTTTTTTTTTTTTTTTGACATGCCGTCTAGTTTTTCGGGTTGTTGGATCAAAAAGTATCTTGTATAGGGTCAAGATGCCAACGAATCGCTTAACCATTGTAAATTATTTTTTATATTTTTTTCAAAGCTTTTTAGTGTCCATTCATCTGACGTGTAATGCATGTTTTCACGCGAATTTTCTCAACACTGAGGTGGTAAAAATGGACAATAAAAAAAAGGGATTTTCACAGCATGAGTTCTTCACTACTTTAAACTTTTTTGATTTATAAATAAAAAACTTGTTATTATAACGGGTTTATTAATCAAAAAAAAAATATATTATTCATCAATTTTTATTTGCGTCAAAAAATGATTGAAAAAAAAAAGTCAATTGAGTTGTAGAAAAATAAATAATTAATTTCAAGATCAAAGGATATGCTGAATTTCTGGGTGGTTTTTTTTTTTTCTTTTTTTTCGGTTCATCATTATGACATAAATTTTAATTCTTAATTCACCGGGAAATCGCAAAATCGTTAGAGAATTTTTTTAAGGGTTTTTACTGTCGGCACGTCGAAAAAAAATCAAAGAAAAAAATATAAATATATTTCTTTGCCACCCGCAGGTTGACCTAAATCTTTCAAAAAAATCGGTTCGAAAAATAAAAAAGAATTTCCCTTTTTTTCCCTTATGCACGCACAGATGTTTAATTATCCTTGGACATAAATTAATTTTTCCAAAAAAATATAAAACGAATTCTTTTTATTTTTTCCGTTTACATTATTATTATTATTCATTTGCTATTTTTTTTTCTATCGAAATAAGGGTTTATCTAGATGTTTTTAGTGGTTTTATTTTCTCTCGAGGCAAGGCTGGATGTTTAAAATAAATAAAAAAATAACGGACAATTTTATTCATATGGCTGTTGGCTGTTTTGTTGAAAAAAAATTTTATTTTCTTTTGTAAAACACACGTTATTTGCAAAACCCTGTAATTACGTTGATAGACTTCCACATTTATGTCGAACTCGTTCATTAGCTTTCTTAAATTTGGTAGTAATTCAATCGATTAAATTCTTTTATATTTTTTTACAAATTGAGAAATAAAAATAACGTGTTTATTCTATTTTTCATCTCCCCTTTTAAAGTAAATAAAAGCCAATTTTTTTTCTTATTCTTCTGTGATTGTTTTATTATCCGTTTACCGCAAACCACTTCAGCGGGTGTTCAGTCAGTATAAAACAGCGATATATTTTTAAGATTTTTTTACATTATAAGCACGCAGATTTCATGGCTCAGATTTTACACAAATAAAACTCGATGTATCTTAAAAATTTACTATGTTTACTCATTGTTGGGATGAAAAAAAAAATATAATAAAAACATAAAAATGTCCAGTCATAATGCCATAGAAAGTTGAATGAAAAAATTTATTTTTCAAGTATAAAGATGTCACAAGGCCACTCAATTTTTGGTGGATGAATGAGTCAACAAAGGGTTGCCACACGTATTTTTTAGTAAATTTACGAAACGAATTGTTTAAAGCCTTTGAAAGTATTGTGGGGAACATCAAGGACCTCCACCACAGTAGCTTTCAAATTTTATTCAACAATCATGACAAGAGATCTTACTTTTCTTTATTATTTTTTTGATATAACTGGACGATATATCATATTCATAAACTACCGTTTGACCACAATTATGTTTGCAAGTTGCAACTGAATAAACTTTCAAAAAAAAACACGATAAAAGATGATGAACATTGTCACGCCACTTTATCCACTTTTATTGAGTCAAAATGACATTCAAAAGAAACGAAAAATCACAACTTTATTATGCCGAAACTCTTAACTCAAAACCCTTTTCTACTAAAAGCGTGTAAAATTTATTTTGTTAAAATAAAAAAATCATGAAGCCTTATTATTTATAAAATTTAAAAAAAAAAAAAAATGTTTTTTAAGTTTTTTCTTTTTTACATTTTCAACATCTTGAACTCATCGAATTTAATCCAATCGGTCGAAATTTATTGCTTCCTGTCCAGAAACTAGCTTTAAAAAAAAAAAAAAAATAAAAAATAGAAAATCATATTCTCAACAATTTACATGTTGAGTATAAAAAAAAATTTGAAAATTTATTGAATAAAATTTGTTAGTAAAAGTTGTTGAGGATGTGTGTTGCCTTAAAGCCGCGAAAATATATTGAAATATTTAAGGGAAAAAAAAGTATATAAATATATTGAAATGCTTTGTATACGGAAATAAGAATCGAATAAACTGATCGTCCCACTTTTTTCAATCTTAAATCTCTGAATTTTCAAGCCCTAAATTTTTTTTTCTTCCACAAAACAGGATATATGCTAGTCGTCCAAACGAAAAGATATATACTTTTGGATATCACGCGAGGGTTTTCATATGCAGGGATGAAAAAAAAAAATATGTATACAATAAATGTGTATCAATATGAGAATATGATTCACCAAAAATCCTCGACATTTTACAGATTTATAATGTTGATAAAGAAAAATAGACCTTTGCAATTCTATAAATCATATAAGATTCAAATACATTACGATTTGAGCTATGAAGATGAGCAAATTGATTTGATAATCCAATCAAAGAAAAAATATATTTACAGTACTTTCCCACGATGTAAATGTACCTGTTAAATATTGTAAATGTCCACTAGTGATTTCGTCAATAATGTACATAAATAATCTCGTTAAATCCCATTTGATCTTAATCCTTAACCCTTTAACTAAACTTTTGAATTGATTTTTTTGTCAACGCGCACTTCAGATGCTGTTGTATTTGTAAAACGGAAGTGAAGCATGGTATTATTTGACTGGAATTTCATTGTCGTATATATTTTAACCAATTAGATGGAATTATCGATATTCAATTGAAAATAAATATATAAATACTCGGCGATTGATGATATTGAATTAACGTGGTAACTTGATTCTGGGCCAGCTTTGACAGGGCTTTATACGATAATTTTTTTTTATATTTTTATAATTTTGTATTCAATGGGTTTTGCTATCGGAATAAATATATAAAGAAAGCGAGAAAAGGTGTGGCTTACTTTTTAATTTTTGAGGAAATAATTCAGCCAAAGGAGTGAACAAGTAAGAAATCGTTTCCTTGACCATTTGCCATTGATAATTTATAAATAACGATTTTATAAAAAAGCTATTATTATTTCTAGAAATTTTTTCCGGAAATCAGTGCGTATATTTATTTGACTGTTTTAAAAAAAAATCCGGAAACAATTTCTAGAAATTTTTAATAAATATTTCTTAAAAAAATTTCCGCAGATAACTTATAAAAATGTCAATAGCTTTTAATTTATTTAAACAAATTGAAGGCAAATAGCTCATGGAAATTTATACCGACACTCGGGAATGAATTCAAGCTCAAAATTAAAAACCACAT
>JAPYYR010000640.1:0-32811 GCA_030523065.1 Aphidius colemani
AAAAAAAAAGAAAAAAAAATATTTTAGTTTATGAATCTTTTTTATAATATTTTTAAATAAAATTGCTAATGAATGTATTTTTTTTTTTTTTTTTTTTTTGTGTAATATATCCTTGCAGAAAATAATGAAATTAGTTTTGAGATAAAATAATTTTGTATAGACTAAACCGGTCTTTTCAATGTGTTGTTTCGTTGAAAGGATTTTTCGATCGCCAAATTCCACAAGTAACTATAGAGATTGAGTGGATTACACGCAAATTTAAGATTTAAAAAAAAAGTTATTATTGAAATTTGTCGTTAAAGAAAAACGAAAGCAATGATCTCGCTTGGGGTCGAAGGCTGGCTGACATTAAAATGTCAGTTGCTAACCGGCTTTTTTTTTATTTATTTATTTATATTTTAATGCTTCGACAATCTGGCGCCGACTTCAGAGAGATAGCACACTGACCTACACTTTTTGTGTTTTTATATATATTTTTATTATTTAAAAATTATTTACAATTGATTTTTATCATCTTTCTCAAATGTCAGCCATAAATGATCTTATGTTTAATCCAAGTTGTTACAAAGAAATTTTGTTCGAAAGAAGACGAAAAAAAACACGAGATTCCATGAAAGATATTAATAATTTTAAATTATTTTAAATTATTGATAATATTAACTATTAGTACATAAAAAAAAAATTAATTAAATTGTGATATTTTCAAAAACTCGTTTTTTATGTAAATATTTAATTCAAAAAATTTTTACATTTTTAAAATTAAAAATTTCATACATCAAATTAACAAATTCAGTGAGAGAAATATTAATTTTTTGTTTCTTTTTTAGTTCAAAAAATTTACTCTAAGTAAATTGAATATACAATCTTTAAAAAACAATTTAATATATTCAAAGGAAAATTTTCCGTTACAAAATAAAATTCCAGAGAAAAATCATGCGAAATTGAAATCCATACGCGAAAAAGGGTGCGCCATTATTTCCATGTTAAAAAAAAAAAAGTTAAACTTGTTTTTGTTGATATATTAAAAATAGAAATTTCAGGATATACAAACGTGAATCTAAAAAAAAAATAAAAAAGACAATAAAATAATGTTGATGTCAGAAGAAACAGACGCAGGACATTCAGAGGACACAGTGGCCGATGAACCCCGGGACCAATATGTACCTAAAGTGTATGGTCAAGGTGACATTAGTTTGACTATACGAAAATATATGTATACACATTTATATATTTGAAAAATATCGACAAATTAATTATTAATTCTTCATGCATATCTTCTTCCGCGACGTGCAGATAGCTTTCAACGACAGTCAAATCACTGTCATGACTAAAGTCATTAACCTGTCCTTAAAATTCATTCAAATATTCAATAAAAAATTATAAATTAATTAATTATATAATAATAAAAATAGATAACACAAAAAACAACAACTAAAATTGATATTTGCCTCTGTAAAAAAAAAGAAACAAAAAAAGATTGGATAAATATTATGTGAAATAAATTATTTTTGTATATAAAAGAAAAATTATTTCCACAATCGAAAATAGCTTAGGATTATCCAGAATAAATGACAGTCATTTTGTAAATGTTATAAGTTTATTTAAAGCTTGATTATATAGTGGAGAATATTTTCCATGCAATGAGTCAAGTAGGCGAACATAATTATGCACAACTCGTATTTCGAAATGGCGCTCCTTTACCACCTGATTATTATTTTTTTATTTTTTTTCGTGGCATTAATGTACCGTGAATAAAAACACTTCGACAATGAACTTCCATCTTAATTGTATTTTTTTTTTTACAACAATAAATAGCAGAAAATAAAAAAACAAATTATTATTTGTTAATTCTCTAAGTTTATAAATTTTATTTTTACTATTTATTAAAAATTTTATATATTTTTTCTTTTGTTATTCAAGTTTTTATAAAAAATATATTAATGTGAAGTTTAAATTGTTGTTATTTTTTTAAGTAATATTATTCAAGCAACAGGTAAGTTTTAGTTAAAAAAAAATAAAATAAATGATATACGTCTGACCATGAAGGACTATTTCTACTTAGAATTTGTCATTTCTATTTGGCTGAGATGATTCAAAAAAAGCTGTTATTGACAATGTTTTATGATAAATTATTTTTTTTTTCCTTCATTGGCTCTTTGTAAGTTGACTGTTGATTGGAATATCAAGGTATATTCATCGCGTGTACCGGAAAAATGAAAATTATAAAAAAAAAAAAAAATAGTAAATTGAGATAAAACATATCAATGGTTGTTGAGAAATTGTGAAACTTGTTGTGGATATATTTGCAAATAACAAGTAGGGGTAGGAAGTTTAATCGATATTTATCGGCGGTTTACCTTCGAGTAAATCAAAATGGAAAATAATATAGCCTTCTATTTTATTTTGTCATATTAATCAATCAACAAAGAATATTAATTATCATATAAATTTACATTGAGCTTTAAATTGAAAACAAATGTTTTTCATTATTTATCGATAACTTTTAAATACATAATTTAATAATTTATTAGTAGCTATTATTACCAAGTCAATTATCAATAAATAAAGTTAAAAAAATATATAAAAATTAAAGAAAAAGAAAGCTCAAGATTAAAAAATATATAAAAAATTGGTAAAATTAAATTGAAATTAAAAATTTAAAAGTCAGTAAGATCGATGAAGCTATTTTTTTATTTATTGAATTAAATGAAGTAATGAAAATAAAAAATAATGTTCAAGTGAAATAAAAAATCAGGATCATTGTAAGAAAAAAAGAAAAGAATCAAAAAAGTGAAATGAATAAAAAGTATTATACGAAAAAAAGGGAATGCTCTAAGGTGTGTTGAGACATGAATGTATTTTAAAATGAATATAATTATTGATTTCTGATTTGTGTAAATGTTAGAAGTACAAAAAAAAAATCATAATTATTGATTCAACTTTGATTGACACATTGATTATTAAACGTCAAAAAAAAAATAGATAAATGTAACCGAAAAAACTTGTTAACAATTGCAAGTAAAACAAAAAAATTTTTTACCACAAAATAAAAATTTTTCATATGTTTAGTGACAAATTATTTATCTTAAATTTTTAAGTTAATAACAACATATTGCCTTTCTAAACCGACCTCAAATAAACGCGTATCACACTGTGCTTGGAATATATCGTCGCATCACAGTCAAGAAACCGATCTTGCATTCGAAAGTCTTTTTAACTTTAATCAGTATACAATGTTTTATATTTATTGGAATAAAAAAAACGTAATAATTGAAACAATATATTAATAAACATTTAGAAAAATTCATGCATATAATTAAAAACAATTTGATATAATATTAATTATTGATATTTTGCAAAAAAATTATATTTACAATAAATAAATAAATAAATTTTCCTTTCTCCATAATTTCGTACGAGTCATAGTCATTTAATATCTAAAACAACTTTTAGATGTGTCATTCGAGAAGTACTTATATGCTTGCTGAGTCATACATATAATGATTTAACTTTTTTTATTTATTTTTATATGATTCAAATGGACTTTTTTCATTCATTTTTCCTGTTCATATTATGAATAGGAAAGCCTGACGAGATTTCTGCAGCGCAGGATTGCTCTAGTATGTTCTATAAAAGAAGAAAAAACTAGTTTAAAAATTCATAATTTTTTTTCTTTATTATTACCAATAAATTGGCTATAATTTTCTTTTATTAAATAAAAAAAATTTGTATTACATGATGTCTTATATCACATGTCAAAGATAATAATGAAACATAAAAAAAATTAAAGGAAAAATAAAAGTTAACAAATGAATAAATGAAAAAAATTTATAATATTTTTATAAGTAAATTTATTTGTAATGGGTAAAGAAAAAAAAAAAACGTAGTGTTAAAAAAGTATTAAGTTCGTGCTGAAGTCTGATACACAGAATAATTCAAGAAAAAAAATTGTTAAATTTGCCTGAGGCTTGAACTTTCACTGTCAAACGTTACACCACGTAACACCAACGAGGACGGAGAAGAGAACGACTGGTTCAACCAGACTTTGGTGGTGATACAAAAGAAATTGAATGTATACAAATTAACAAACTTATATTATGTATATACTTTACAAAAAAGTACATGTTATTATAAAAAAATCATCTTTCGATCGATGCCACTCCTTTCTACTTCGTGATGATTAAAATCATGAAAATTGTTTATTAAAATTGATGGGCAATCTCTTTTCAATTTTAAAACAATGACAATTTATTTGAACATTGTTCCATCCAGAAAAACTTTTTTCCAGAGATAATGATTTTTGAAATAACAAGAATTTTGTTTTATCACATTGAGTGCAGGATAAACTTATAAGCAACATGAAATTTCGCTTGTTTTCCATGACACTATTGCTCGATGCTGGAATGAGGTCAAATAATTTATCATTTTTTATCAATCTCAATGAGAAAAATAACACGAAACAGTACATAAAAAGATAAAGGAAAATATTAATAGATAAAATTATCTATAAGAACAATTGAATCATTTTTTAATCATACGTCTATTAATTTTTTTGCCGAATTAAAAGTGAAAAAAACTTTAAAAACGTCATAAAACATTGAATAATTAAGATATCAAAAAAGTTTTGGCCTAAGTTTGTAGGGCATTTGAAGGACTATATAATGGTCCGAACAAAAATTATACTTTTGTGTTTTTTCATATGAGAATACAATTGGTAACTTATATAAGCATTTGGGGAATTGTGCGACAGTCTAAGACTTTCCAAACACAAAAATTTAAAAAAAAATATAAAAATATGAACATAAGCTTAACCCTGGCGAAGCCAGGTACGGCTGACTAGTTTATAAATAAAATTACTGCCTTTTTTTTCAAAATTGAATGAAATCTCACACTTATACAGTCTGTTGTAATAAAATTTGAAATTTTAAAATCTACTTTCATCTATTTTCCATGACTGTATCCATTGATCAATAGCTATCTCTCGATGTATATCAATAATTTATTTAAAAGGTCACACTCTAGAAGCAAACATTAACTGACAAATAATATATGTTAGTATATTTGTGTGTCGAGGGAAAGTACACACATAATTTAATGAAAGTTAATTGATACACAGATCGATATAAATTAAAAAAAAAAAAGTTCATTGAATCATGTAATATAAATAATAACAAAAGCAACAATAGAACGAATAAATGAATTTTTAAAATTCACTAATTGCAAATTCAGGAAACAAATGATTCATATATTTTTAAATTAATTTAACTTGTTAAATCAATCGGTTGGAGAATCAACAAATCATATCATCGATTGCAATGGCCAATGATAAAGTAAAACATAAAAGTATCTGAGATAGAGTAATTTTAACTTAATTGGATTAACAAGACCATGATAAAATGCGTAATGACCTTGTTTAATTTAATTTTTTTTTTAGTGATAAATAAACCATAAAACAGTGAGTATTTTAAATGGTAACAACCACAAACTCGATGTTGGCCTTGCTAAGAATAATCTGACGAACAAAATTCATGATTCGTGTGCGCTTTCACCACTTTCGCTTGTCTTAAAATTTTGATTTTTTTTTAAAAATAATCTCTTACAAAGTTTACAATTAATATTTAAATAAAAAAATTTATATTCATTTTTTTTCTTTTATTATAAATTAGAATACCAATGACCTTCAATTTAAATAGTAAAAAAATACTTAATTTATTATTTTTTCTTTGAAAGATTTATAAAATAAATTCAACTCTTTCTTCATAATAATTTCATCTCAAAAAAGGTGCATAGTACATTACTGCAATTTATCTATTTGCTGAATACAGATTGGATGACGTTTAAATAACCATACCTGTAAATTTATTTATCAATTATTTTTATTATTTTGCAATCATCAAGTAAAAGCATGAATATAATTATTACTAAAATACCAATCTATGAAATAAAAATACATACGTTTTTCATAATCCATTGTTTAAATGATCAAGTGAAGGTAGATTTGTGGGTTTTAATGATCAAGCATTTTTTAATTCTGAAAAAAAAATATTTTTACATAAAAATAAATGTAAATAATTTATCATTTAATATTATCAAAAAATATAAAGGCATTTGTATAGATTCAATTGAGTATGTATTAACATAATAACATTGTAAATTAATAATTAATAATAAATAATGTGAGAGTAGTGAAAAATAATGAAAACGATGAAAGCATCACGTGTTTTAACAAGAGAGACATTGGAATGTCATATAGCTTCAGCCAGTTGGCATTTGACGAGACTATCGAGGCTTTCAACATTTTTTTTTTCTTATTTTTACTGTTGTTGTTATTTATTTACACAAACTATATGATTATTGCCTTTTTTTTATTCATTTAATCTCATCATATTATTAATGATAAATAATAAAAAGAAATTTTTACTTTGTGTTTTTAAATTACAAATTATTACTTTTATAATTTCTTTTTTTAAAAATATTTTCCATAAAAAAGCTCATTGTATGAGGAGAAAAGAAAGAATTTATAAAAAAAATAAATATTTTTTTATTTAAATATTATTATTAAACAATTTGTTAATAAACTTATTTATTTTGTTGTTAAAAAATAGTAAAAAATATATTTTTTAAAATTACACGACAATAGAAAATCCATTAACGATTAAAATAAAAAGAATGTAAATGACATATAATATTATAATGAAATGATAATTATTTTCTCCAATATGACCTTTATTTTATAGCAGCCCTCCTTCACCTCTTTTATTTATTTTTTTTATCATTTCTGTCATCATGTGGCCTTGATCTTAATCCATTTTGTTGAGAGGACATCTACCCTCTGCTGTGTGTATAAAAGTAGATATGAATTTTTTTTTTTTTTCTTTTTCACTCACGAATGACCTTAAAAATATACCTATATATATTTATAAACAATTAAAGTTTACCGGTTATACGAAGGTTAATGAAAATAGTGTAAAAAAAATTTATTCTTTTCATTTGAAAATATTTTATTAATAGTTTAAACAAGTATGAGAAAAAAAATTGAATAGCCTGAATTAGCAATAAAATAAAACATAATATTTCTCAATATTTTATTTAAGAATTCGATATTTATTTAATTATAATCATGAAACATATAAGATATCACTTTGTTCCAAAATATACATACATTTTTTTTGTTTTTTTTATTTAATATATATATAAGCTTTTTATTTTTGCGAGCAACTTGGTAGATCCTTGAAAAAATACATGAGGATTATGGTCTTAAGCTCGCTGGAAGTTTTTGAGGATCGTTTGAAAGCAAAAGAAAAAAAATTTTGAAATGAAAAAATTCAATAGATTTAAAAAAGAGAAAGGAAGAGAGAAAGAGTGACAAGAAATTAGCGAAAAAATTAAATCAAGAAAAAGATTGAGATACAAAAAATTATATAGTTTTTACAATTTTTCGTTTTTTTTTTCTTTCTTTCTTTGCTTTCATACATGTGGAATTTTTTTTTCCCAAAATTCACAACAAGAGAGATGTTGTTGTTGTTGTTTAATCAAGGCATGATTTTATTTGATTATTATTATTTTTTTTTAATGTCATTTTTGGTAGACCATTGGTTTAGAAAAAAGGTCTTTTCATTGTTTTAAATTATTTAATTAAATTTGATTCGTTTTTGATGTTTTGTATCTAGTAAGAACCATCACCAATAGGATCTGACAACCATGGATAATAATTTGGACACCTAACACAAGTTTGAAGATTCAATGTTTCACCTGGTACGTCTTTTGATGTTAATTTACAATTATGTGGTACCCAACATGCTGGTGGTCCATCAACAACACATTTATCTCTCCATTGTTCGAAGCTTTTAGCTTCAGTAACAGTGCGAGGATTTTGTATCCATTGTATAACTTGTGTCATTGTTACAAAGTAAACATCATTATGATTTGCTAATACTTCATCAATCCAATATAAAAATGCATCAAGAAATTCTGGATTATTTTTTAGCCATGCGGCATGGAAATAAAGACCAAGTGGTGCACGATTTGTATCATAATGACGATTAAAATTATGATTCAAGAAATTATAAAATTGATCACCACTTAATATATTACTACATGAATCAACCATAGCACAACCTTGTAAATATTCATCATTTTCTGGGTCTTCTCTTCTGTCAAGTTCATTCATAACCATTTCCCAAACTGCATGAGATCTTAATTAAATTAAAAAGAAAATTAAATATATCATTAAAAAAATTACATATAATAAAATTAATTTAAATGTCAAATGTTTATATTTACCTTGTTGGACAATGTTGAAGATTACCATGACAACGATGTGGCATTTTAAAGTACATTGTATAAGGCCATAGAGGTGGATTAGTAAGAGCAGCTGTTATTGTTGAATCATAAAGAAATGCTTGTTCTTCCATCATGGTGAATTGATCATTACCACCTACTCTTAAATATGGTGAACGTACACCAACAACACTGTTGTCTGTTAAATTTGCATATTTTTCAGCAATTATTCTCATACCAGCCATTTCTTTTGCCCACTCATCAACTGTAGCATCAGACCAAAATTGTTCACTGTCATTGTGTCTAAAAAAAAAAAAAAGAGTCAATGAATTAAAATTTAAATATTAATAAAGTATTTACAAATAAATTTACATTATTTTTATTGTTGAATAATAAAAATACTTACGATATTGAATGTACAGCAATTTCATGACCTTTACGATGCATCTCTTGAACGGCTGAGTAGTTTGTATACTTGTGAGAGACAAAGAAGGTTGCCTTGATGTCACAGCCATTTGGATTTCTACGTTTGCCATTAAACATTTCTTTATAAAGATCAATATTATTATTATTAATGGCATCATCAAATGTTATTGTTATCATTTGTGGTACATCTTTTAGTGGTAAATCACCGGGTATTGCTGTACCATCTTCTGAGCAAAAACAATCTGGTAATACACATACAGCTGGATCACATGGTGGTGCTCTATTTGGATCATTGTCCATATCTAATATTAGACAAATAAAAATTACAATATTTAATTGGTAAACTTGATTATAGTATTTATATTTTTTGTTATTTAAAACTTACCACATGAATTTTCATCAGAATAATCTTCACAATCTTTTTTACCATTACAAAAAAGACCACGTTCAATACAAATTCCATCACCACATGCTAATGAACCATCTGGGCATAATGGTTCATCAGTAAATAATAATGGTTTAACTTTACGTAATTTATTTTTAGTTTTACAATTTTTAACTGAATCTTTCCAATCACATGTTTGTTTATCAATATCAAAATAAAGACCAGCTGGACATCTTATTGCTTGAAGACCAGAACTTGTACATTGTATAACATCACGACAATTATCACCTTCACCAGCAACTAGCCGGAACCATTCACCAGCGTCCTTGTCCTTGCAAATTTCACTTTCAAAGCTTTCAGGTTTTTTATCATCCTGACCCTCTGTAATTTTTTATTTTACTTTTTTTAATTTAATTCTCATTGAAGTTTATATTAATTATATTTGATTTCTTTTTTTATTTTTTTCTGTTTTTGTATGTATTTTTATGAAAAAAATTTGCTAATGTATTTAAATAAAATTTCATTAATTAATAATGTGTGATATATGCATGTTAATATGTACGGGGAAAGTTCTCCCACTTGAAATAATTTTAAAGCAAGAATGACGTCAAAAGAAACAGGAAAAGAGACCCAGCCCTGGATGGGCTTTCACGTTCTAATCTCTTATGCAACTTTCGTCCCGGTTATTTGCGGCTATCGAAAAATAATACTTTACGGTTCGATAAAATAAAAAATAATTTGATATTTAAATAATTTCCTTATTCATAAAAAAAAATAAAAAATTCATTTATTAAATTCCTTTTAACCATAATGTTAAATTGAAATTTATTTTTTTCCTTTTAAATGTCATCTTATGCTTTTTTTTTATTTTTTTTTTCAAATAGAAAGTAAAAGTATTATTTTTATACAATTAAAAAAATTTTTTTCAACACAGCTTTATATTAAATTTTTTAATAATTTAATTAACGTATTTGTTATTCAGAGAAATTAAGAATAAATTAAATTTCAAACCGCAATAATTTCATTTAAACTTTAAAAGCCTTTCTCTGTGTTTCTTTTTTTCTTTTTTTTTAAATTAATTTTTAAATACGGATATATAATTCAATAAATTTTATAACTTTTACCAAAAATAAATTAATTTTATTCTCTACAAAACAAGCCACATAAATATATTGATTTTTAAAATTTTATTAAATAGCTAAAATATAAAAATAAAAAATTAATTGCAAATTGTACTTACGAGAAATGGCAATTGCCCCAAGCAGACATATCACCAATAAGGATTTCATTATCCTCATGTTAATTTCTTCTCGTCTTAAAATTTCACCAATTTGTTATTTTATATCTTTTTTAATTTACCAATCTAAATTTGACCTTTTAATTCAACAATAAATTTAAATAATAAATAAAAAAAAAAAAAGATTGGCTTACACCACTTCCGCAAAAATCAACATGCACAAAATTGTATAATTTATTATAAATTATGTACAATATTATTAATAATAATAATAAATAAATATTATATAAAAAATGTTCAATTGTCCTGTGAAAATTAAAATGACACTATATAAGGGTTGGAGCGGACCTTGGACCGTAGGTACCGCATACAGACTGGCTGAGGCCCGCCATTCACTGGGTCTTATATTGCCACCACTACAAACGATCTAAAATGTCCCTCCTTTGATACGGGCCCCAACAGTAATATTACTAGTTTCATTATATATATAAATACCCTCTGAAACATTATCAATATTTTCCCCTCATAAATTCATTTCTTCTTTTTTTTTTTCATCATTTTTCCAATTTAATTCATAAATTTTCTTGTATATTGAAATTGTGTCTTCTTCCATACTTTCAATGTACACATAATGGTTTATTTATTTTTAAAATGCCTGGGGCAATTAACCAAGTATTACCAGCATAAAAAACAAAATACATAAACACGAAATGATAATTCCTTTCAATTATATCACATCGAAATGATTTTTAAAAATTTGATAAATGTCATTGATATTATTAATTTCTTTTTTCTATTGCTGTCATCATAAAAATGACAGTCTTATACAGTTTTAATTTATTCATTAAACTGTATAGTTATTTCAACATAAGGAACCATGAATTTTGTAAGTCATATTTTTCAAAAAGTCAAAACGGCTATTTTCAAAGGTCAGCTTTGAATCAGTGAATTTATAATATCATTCGATGATAATTTTGCAAATGAAGAATATACCTAAGTTGTAATATTAGTAATGGTTTTTTTTTTAATTTAAAAAATTATAAAAAAATATAGATTGCTGATAAATTGGTATATTTATAGAATTCTTTCTATAGAACTTTCTTTCTTTATGATCTTTCGGCCCATATCAAGGCAACAATGAACGGATACAGAAAAAAAATAAATAACCATATTTATTATTGTTTGTTTAAATATATTTTTAGATAACACAAGATTATGAGATCGTGACGAATTTTACGATGCAATCACTGTAATTAGAAAAAAAAAAAAAAAACAATGAAATACAACAATTAATGTGTTAAAAGATGCAAAATTATTAGCAATTTTATTTACGCTTTCCAACTTGCAATAAAAGTTGAAATTTCTTCAAAAAAAAAATAAAAGTAGCTTTGGATTTTTGTTGATTTCAAAAGATTCGTTAAAGTTAATTTTTTTCCGAATTATTAATTAACAAAAAATTCTTAAATTGATCAAGTATTGAATGATAAATTAAATTGATTAAAAATTGTTCCGATTGTGCAATGTGTTACAAAGTTATCTCAGAATTTTTGTTTAATTTTTTTTTTTTTTTTTTTCATTATTAATTATTCAATTTATAATTTATTTATTGAGATAATAATTTAAAATATATATTGAAAAATCGGGTCAGACGTGGAGGAATTTCTGATGGTACAAACGACATGACTACTCTCGAATAAACATGATCGTGTGGATGATTCCCTGAGGCCACATCCTCCTCATTTTGTCTGCTTATATTGCGTGTCTCATGTATAAATTTAAGCCCCAAGCTAAATATATATACCCAAACAGAATTAAAAATCAAGATAGATTTTACTTTCCACTTTCGTCTCCTTAAAATTTCACACCTTGCGTTTTCATACATCAAAAGAAATTTACAAAAAAAAACAAAATAAATAAGCAAAAATCAGTATATTTAATTTAATTATAGAACTAAATAATTAATAGTTTTATTGTGCTTTATTGTTGATAATTATAAATCGGTTGAATTGAAAAAAAAATATATTCATTTGAATTTTGGAAAATTTTTGGGCAAATCATTTTTTTTTTTTTTGCATATGTTGTTCTCTGTTTGCAGTGTTTTATTATTGCTAAAAATTTTGTTAATTAATTGTTAATAATCTTGGAAATTTTTATAAATTTTCAAATGATCATTCAAGGGACATCTGGCGGATGGATTATACTTGTAATGAATCGGTTAAAAATCGGTAGAGTCTTAAGCCGTTTTTACCGATGAAATTTATTTGTTTTTGAATTTAAAAAACTACTTGTTTGAAATATTACTTGTGTCATACATATAAAATGTTTGGTAAAACTGATGACAAAAAATTAAAATAGTGTTTTAATATTGAAATGTAAATGTTGATGAAAAAAACTAATGTGTTAATTTTCAAAGAGCCTGATAGTGAACAGAATATTTATGATTATATATATGATAAGAAACCAAATGATAAACTTAATAAACATATAGAGACGAAAATATAGATAAGAAAATGGATTGAATTATAAATAGCTGATTCAACATGAATTTGGTAGTTACTTTATATTATTTCCACGAAGTAGTTGTCATAAAAAAAATTAAATTATGGGAATTTTAATGACTTGTGATCGAACAACCCTTTTGTTTCTCATAAGCCTTTGTTACTTTGAGTCGAACAATATCTTTATTTCTGGTAAATTATCATTTCTATATTATTTATTTATTTACCATTAATATAAGCATTAATTTATCTATCAATTTATTGTTTAGGTGTAAATGGAAATTCACCAAGAAAAGTATATGGTGGAAAAGATGTCCAAATGTACAGATATACACAAATTGTATCAGTACAATATCAAAATCACCATATTTGTGGTGGTGTTATCATTTCCGAAAGCCACATTTTAACTTCGGCAAGTTGTGTTACAGCTGATACACATGTGGTGTATGGAAATTTAAAAATATTAACTGGAACAAAAGATTTGTCATTTGGTGATGAAGATGTATTCGCAAAATTTCATGAAATCGCATATGTTATATCTCATAAAGATTATAATCCACAAGATGCTTGGAGAAACGATATTGGTAACGTATAATTATTTAATAAAATATTCATTTTACTTTTTTAATTGTTTTTCTAACTATTTATCAGCTATTCTTAAAACAACATCAAATATAATCTTCAACGTGATGTCTAGTAGTGCTATTCTGACAACAGAAAGCTTGTCTACGAAATTTTGGGTATTGGGTTGGGGCATTGATCCACTGACCCAAATCATGACAAGATATCTTCAAATTCTCAATGTCTATTCAATGAACAATTATTTATGTAATGAACAATACTATTATATGAATTATCTTGGCAAAACCCAGCATTGTTTGATATTACCTGAAACAGCACAAATAACACAGGTATGTAATAATTATATACAATATTAATGATTTACGACGAAAAAAAAATGTCACCAAGACAAAATTTAATCATGTAATTGTTTAACTAGGGTAATTCTGGAAGTCCTGTTATGATAGGACGTAAAATTATTGGAATTATTTCATCTATATCTTGGAATCCTGATGATCCAGTTGTTTATACTCGTGTTATTTCATATAGAAGCTGGATCGATGGAATTTTACTTGAAGTATAATAATTACCTGATACAAGAAAAAAATTAATAAATACATAAATTTTATCAAACTTTTCATGTTGAAAATAATAAAAATTTTAACGAAATTAAGACAATTGTATTGCGTAATATACTTAAAACTTTTTAACTATCCACACATTAATTTTTATTCAAATATTTAGAGTACCTGATAACAAATATTGTTATCTAAAACTTGATAATAAACCATTTATATAAAAATTAGAATATTAATAATAATTTTAATATTTTAATGTAAATGTTGATATGTTAATTTTCAAGCTGATAGTCAACGAAATATATATTTATGATTATATATGATAAGAAACAAAATGATAACTTAATAAACATATAAAAACTGAAATATAGATAAGAGAATGGATTGAATTATAAATAGCTGATTTAACATAAATTTGGTAGTTACTTTATATTATTTCCACGAAGTAATTGTCATATATGACACGAGATAAAAATAAAAATTAAAATATGAGCATTTTAATGACTTGTGATCGAACAACACTTTTGTTTCTCATAAGCCTTTGTTACTTTGGGTCAAACAATATTTTTATTTCTGGTAAATTATCATTACTATATTATTTATTTATTCATCAGTAATATAAGCATTAATTTTTTAATTAACTTATTTTTATGTTTGTCGATTTATTAATAAATATTAGGTGTTGATGGAAATTTAGCAAAGAAAATATATGGTGGAAAAGCCGTCAAAATGTACAAATATACACAAGTTGTATCAGTACAATTTCGAGAGCATCATGTTTGTGGTGGTGTTATTATTTCCGATCGACTCGTTGTAACGTCAGCAAGTTGTGTTTTAGATGATCTTTATGTAGCATATGGAAATTTAAAAGTATTAACAGGAACGGGAGATTTGTTTTTCGGTTATGAAGATGTATTTGCAAAATTTCATGAAGTTGCAAGTGTTATATTTCATATCGATTATAAACCACGAGATGCATGGAAAAATGATATAGGTAATGTATTTATATTTAATGACATATTTATTGTATATTATTTTAATATTACTATATTATTTATTTACCAGCAATTCTCAAAACAGCATCAAAAATAGATTGTACCGTTATTAGACTCAGTTCTGAATTTCTGCCAAAGATGGGCATGTGTTCAGGTTTATATGTGTTTGGCTGGGGTGTCAATCCATACACGCAAATCATGACAAGATATCTTCAAATTCTCAGCGTTCAAACAATGAATCATTACGCTTGTAATCAAAAATATTTTCACCTGGATTATCTTCACAAACATCAGCATTGCTTGGTTCTACCTGAAACAGCCCACATAACACAGGTATTTTATAATTATATATATATATATGCGTTTACGATATCAATTTAGTATTTAATTAAAATTTTAAAAAATTTAGGGTGATGGTGGAAACCCTATTATAAGAGGAAAAAAAGTGATTGGAATTATTTCAGCTGTGTCTTGGAATTTGCATGATCCAACTGTTTATACTCGGCTTTATGGGTATCGAAGTTGGATTGAAGAAATTATGCTTGAAACATCATCTTCAGTGTAGTAAAAAATAAATATTATTATTACTTTTTAACTTTTAATAAAAACCACATCAAAATTAAGACAATTGTCTTGCGTAATATATGTAGAATTTTTTTAAAGATTTTTACACTAATTTTTATTCAAATATTTAGAGTACCTGATAACAAATTA
Organism: Aphidius colemani; assembly: GCA_030523065.1. Taxonomy (NCBI): domain Eukaryota; kingdom Metazoa; phylum Arthropoda; class Insecta; order Hymenoptera; family Braconidae; genus Aphidius; species Aphidius colemani. Next base: position 15,675 of record JAPYYR010000640.1, read on the forward strand.
TTACCCAAAACTTGATAATAAGCCTTGACGTTATTTTTTTTTCAGTTTTATTAGAAGAATGTTGGTTGTGGTATTTTTAAAACTTGAGCAATCTATATTTTTTAATCAACGTAATACCTTCGTCACAAATTCAACGTCAATGTTTATCTGAAGAAGTGATATGTAACCAATTGCCTATGTGATAAATCGATTTATTTATTACGTCATTAAATTTTACTATTTTTAAAACGCTTGATTCACAGTTAATTATTAACTTGACTTATTGCAAAATAAAATTAAAATTTCTTCTCTGTAAAATTCTCTCGGACATTAGACATTACCGCAGATGGAAACTTTAAAAATATATTTTTTTAAATAAAAAAAAAATCTCAATCGATCCGTAATATGATTAAGTATATAATACAACTTGTCAAATAATAAATTTTTAGTTCAATCGATCTTGCTCAGATCACGGGATGTCCCAATGAAACCACTCAATTTTTTATCACGTTACTCACTTTGATATTCGGGTCACATTATACTGACAAAGATGTATATACTCAACGGTATATTTCCCTACAACATATACAATTTATCGGATAAATAATAATTGTACGACACTATATAAACGTCATTAAACTGATGGAAATAATTATATCATGTTTAATCGTGCTGAGTTATGTTATGCATGTTATTTTAATTGACGCATGTTCAATTAACTCATCCTCTTAGCTCTCTTCAAATTGATTAATTATATTTCAATCAACATTATTAACTAACAGTATAACATCCTGAAAATTTACATAAATAATTTTTATTTACGTAAACTTATTTATTATTTATTTATAATATTTTATTTAAAAAAAAAAACAAATAAAAAAAAAATAATTCGAAACAAGTAGTACAAGTCAATGTAACATGAAACTTTGAGAAAATATAAAAATAATTTAAGCACAAGTACCATGTGTATCCTTGTACATTTGTAAATTTATTTTAAAATAATTTATTAAATTTTCAAAGGGTCATCCAGTGTCAGGGTCATGAAAAATTTAAGTGAGCTTGCATAGATGAAATATTTTTTTGAGTCAGCACATATGCTCATAAGACCAATCGATTTTACAGATAATCTTTGTTATTTGATGGGACGTGTGGGATCTATATAAAAGTGGATATTAAAAATAATATGAAAATAAATGCAAGTGAGTCCATGAGCTGCACTTAGAGGCAAGTGCAAGCGTATGGCCAAGGTAGACAAATAAAAGAGCAAAAGCTTCATCAACGACCTTGACCTATGTGGTTATTCACGCGCCGGCGTAATGTTCCTACTTTTTACGTTTTGCCCAGTAACTTTATTACTTTTTTTTTTATTATTATTTAAATATATATATATTTCAATGGAATATGCGATAGACACTTGCTCGTGAGCTTTCATCCCGCGTGTTACCAACAAACGACCCCCTATACTTTCCTAAGTTGTACAAAAGTTGACAGAAATTTTTCATCTAAATTTCATCTAACTGTTGCATTTTTCTGTAAAACACATATTTTTTTTTATTAATTAATATTTTATTGTGATTTAAAAAGTGTTTTTTTTTTTTTAAATATAAAATGCTTTTGTGGATAAATTTGAAGCAATTTATATGATGAATTTTGCAGACAAAATATGCAGGTAAGTTGATGAATTTAATTTAAATTTATTTTCATTTTGTGATGCTTTATTTTTATTTATGAATTTTATAAATTTAATTTTTATATTAAAATAGTTTACAACTGTAATTTCATTTAGCAATAAAATTTATAATAATGAAAAATAATTCAGGAAGCAATTTATCAATTTAATGAATATTTTATTAGAAAACTTTAGTGTTTTTTTCTTTTTAAATTTATGATTTTTTATGATTATAAAATTGATAAAATAAAATTTTATGAGCTGGAAATTCATTTACTATATTGGCAGATCTCGATAAAAAAATGTTGAAGAAAAAAATTTAATTATATCAAGAAAATTCTATCGTAAAAGAATCTGCATATTTTTTTTATTTCATTAAATAATTTTTTATCGTAATACACAAAATGAAATAAATTTTTTAAATATTAAATTTTTTTTTCATCGAGTGGAATAAAAAGTGTCACTTGTTAATTTACTATTAAATTTTAAAAAGCCAATTTTCAATGGTTCTCAAGTTTATACTCATCACAATGTTAATATGGTAATTTAATACTCCAAAGTCTTCAAATTGCTCATTAAAAAGTTTTTCTCTCTTTTATCAATACGAACTTGAAGTCATAAATGAATTCATATTTACCAGCTTATTTATCGTCTCCTCTTTCAGACAAACAAATTAAGTCAAAATTAAAAAAAAAAAATAACAATTTAAAAAAAAATAAAGAAATAATTTCAAATTATCTTCTTTCATTGTTATTTAATCATTTAATTTTTAATATTTAATTAAATTCATGTAATATATTGTTAGGAAATATAAAAAAAAAAAACTTTCTAAGATTTGATGACAATCATTATGGTAGAAAAAAAATTATAAAATTAGTTATAAATTAAATCGCGTGACTCATCGAGGGTCGCATATACACAAAAATAATTATCGTAATCGATCTACAAAAAAGAGCCTAAATTTTTGAGTTCAAGGTTTTATATTTTTTATGATTTAATCTTCAAACAAACTGACATTTTATTAATATGTGATTTTACAGAAAAAAACATACTATAACTGGTAAATGACTGTACAGTATTTCATTTTTTTTTTCTTTCAGAAATAAATTTGTAAAATCAATTTGCTCAAAAAATGAAATAAAAAAATAACAATGTCTGTAAATGTAATTGAAATTATTTATGTATTTATATTATTTAAATAAAAAATACATATGAAGTAGATTCAGAATAAAAAAATTCCAGTAGCTTTTGTTGAAATCAAAATTTAATTTTTTACAAAGATAAGCACTTGTTGCTCCGTTGAACTGCAGAGATACAGTGTATCCAATGTTTTTGTATATACAATTTTGTGTATTGACGTTTGTTATAAGCTCCAGGATTTTTTTTATCACAAATTTATCCTTTTGATATGCCAATTTAAAATTGAAATACTGGGAAATTGGAAAGCTTGTCTAATATTCTATTTATATGCACACGAGTTTCTCATTTAATCAGGTCAAGGATCAGGTCAATATCCAAATGATAATTTTTTTTCTATCAACTCATTTTTATATTCAATTCATTTTTTAGCTGCATAAATAACCAGCATTGAAAAAAAATGAGAAAAGAATAATAATTAAATATTATCATATCTAAAAAATATAAATATGGAAATCATTATTTTCAATTTTCAAGAGTAAATACACGCAAATTTAATTCTTTAGAAAATAAATAAGGGTTGTGTTCGTTTTTTTTTCCTTTAGTTCGTCTGACATTGAACACTCGTGTTACATGATCAAGTAACATTCAGGGCAAATTATAATTTGACATAATGCTTGTGGCATTTTTAAAAGTCTATTTTAAAAAAAAAAACTTTCTTTGATTTTATTATATTTTTACAATAAAATTATCAAAGAATTTCCGAGAGAAGATTTTGCAAGGTCAACTGGAAGAATGCCAATTTTTAAAATGCGCACATTCTTTGCATTGATTGCTTTAACTTTGAAAAAATAAATAATAAAAAAAAAAAAAAAAAATTGTTATTTCAAAGAACATACATTAGAAAATAGAAAATAAAGTAAAGTTAAGTTCACAGACGATCGATTAAGCAAGTTCAATGTCATTGGTTAACCATGTTTGAATAAAAACAATTTACAATTTTATTATATTAAATAATTATTGATGAAATAAAAATTAAATTGTTAAATTAAAAGAGTTAAAAAATCAGCAATAACATTGACAGTTTCATCAATTCAATTTTGTTGTTTTGAAAAATAAAACTGTTGATTTGTATAGAATTACAGCAAATGCTCGTCTAAATTAATTAAATTATTTTTTAATAATTTAGAAACCATTGAGAGAGCTGAGCCGGCTGTGCTTGGGTAATCACAACAATTCAATTGTCACTACGACAGATGCCGTTCGTAATGAGCCACCAAGTGGACTGCCTTTACTTCAAGTATGGCCAAGTGATTCACCTAGAGAACCTGTTGATGGTGAAACATTTATATTTCCTGATAATCATGACAGTATTAATGACAGTGGAATTGAATCAATTCAGGTACAAAAAAATTTTCTGAAAATAAACAAACATAATTATAAATAATTAAAATAATAAAATAGGCATCACCATCACCTTGTGGAGTAGTTTGTACAAGTGCAGCAACAAGTCCACAACAATCACGTCGTCCAAGTCTTCTTCATCCAGATCATGCACGTTTACATTTACATCATTTACATCATACACATCACAGTGGTAACTCTTCAAAACATCCATCATCACCAGATAGATATTCAATTGATGAAGATGCACCACCAGCACCACCAAGTCCAACAAGTTCAACAACAAGTAGCTTGAGATCAATGCCAAGTTCAGCAATTGCTTCTGTACATTCAACTCATGATAGAAGACGAAGTAGCAGGTATTTTTTTTACTTTATTAAATGAAAAATCATCTGAAAATTTAATGGTTGATTATTTATTTGATTATATTTAAGATACAGTATGTTTGACGCACTGGATTTAGAGTATGCCTTGTTACGAGCAGCAGCAAGAGGCTCAGTTGGTCCATATTCATTCTCTGAATCATTACACAAATTAACATTCACTCAGAGTCTTGCATTTCCAGCATTAGCACGTGGTCTCGCATCAAAACAAAGTTTACCAACTAGACGTCCACAACGACCAACTGAAGATGGTCTAAATGCAATTGCTAAAGTTGTAACAGCATTGGTACTGATGCTTGTAAGTGTACTTGTATTTGGTGTTGTTTATAAATTTGTGAGAACGTGAGGTTTACTGCTGGTACCTGAACGTTCTCATATGTCCACTCAGGATTTTAGGAAAATTGATTCAAGTACCAGCACAACATTTCCAACAAATCAATAAATAACAAAAGACTATCATAAAGATTTTAAACTATTAACGAAGCCAAGCTTCCTGAAATTTTATTTGATGCATCTTTCATCAAACGAAATTATTTATTTCCATATTTAACACACATTTTATGTGCAATAAAATATCTTCCAAAAAATTAATATTAGCCATTTGATTTGTGAACAAAATAAAAATATATAAAATTTTGTTTTTATGCGTTTTAATAGGATATTAACTTGACAATTTAAAAAATAAATTGTCAATTGACTAAAGGATAATATAAAAAAAATTAAAATAATCAAATAAAATTGATGTTCCAACTTAAACGTTCGATGAAAAATAAAAGAAATAATTTATCTAAATTGCTTTAAAAAAATTGACAGTATTTTTTAAAATAAATAATATATATTTTTAAAAATGAAAATGTTAATTTTTGTTAACGCTTTAAATGATAATAATTCTTTGAAGACAATCACTATATACCCTTTGAAATTTATCTTTTTTTAACTCTCAATAAAATCTAATATTTTTTTCTCATCATGTTGGTGACCTTTAATCAACTAGGGATATAAAAATATACCGTAAAAAAAAAAAAAAAAAGCTGCTCTTTTTATAATTTTTTTTTCATCTAATTTTATCGGAATTCTCTCGAAAGTTTCATCTATTTTTATCATAATAATATCTCTATCTCATTTAAAAATCGCTCAAGCTCGTTTACCTTTGTGTTTAAAAAAAAAATGGAATTTAGTTTTAAAATAATTTAATTTTCCGATAATTACTCTACAAGATCTTCCTGAAATAATATATCATATTTTGTATTTATTCTATAAGTAATTTGTGTAAAATATATTTATTTATCAATGGAATTTGTCATGTAAATAATCATATGAAAATGTAAATTTTTACTTGATGTGATCTCGAAGGATTCAGAAAACAACAAAACTATTTGCTATTCTGTTTGAGCTTTCCAACTTTCATAAGCAGCTGTAACAGAAAAAAATAAATAAATAAATAAAATAATGAAAAATAAAAATACTTTTTTGTTAAATTGTTGATAATAATATTTAAATACTCAACTAACGACAAGTTCCCTGCTTGCATTTTAAATAAATTAATTACTGATGGCAAATGGCTGAGGAAAGATGTGACTCATCTGTCAACTTTCTAGACATGCAACTCTAAAAATTTACAGGGGAAATTTAACTACATAAAATATAAATCAGAAGACAATCATCATATTGTGTTTAATTTTTTAACATCATTAATTCGTTTTCAACGAAAAAATTGACAATATCAATTGAATATTTTTTCATCATTTCAAGGATATCATTCTTTTTTTTTTTTCAAATAAAATTTAAGAAAGATACAATGTGTTCCCTCGCAGAATCTGTTTTTTTTTTTTTTTCTTCTTCACACTTATATTATCTACAGTGATATTTTTTTCTTGTGTCTATGTATACAACCAGCTTTTTTTCCTCATTTTTAAATACAATTTATATTATTATAATTTTTTTCTAAGCTTCAAATTTAATTCGTCATTCGATTCATTGAATTTATTTACATGATTTATCATTTTTTCATTTATTGCTAATTAACAAAAAAAAATTCACGCACAAGATTTTTTTTTTATTGTATTATTTTTTTAAAATATAGTCATTTATATTCTGCCAATTTACGTATATGCAACTTTGGCTTTCTGTCAATTTATTTATAATTTTAACTTTTTTTCTTTCTTTTTTAATATCGATGTTTATCATTTTTTAACAATTATTATTCTATGACCTCTTGCGAGCCTCTTGTATTTTTTAATCACAAATAATACGATAATTTAATCAATTTTGTGCGAATTAAATATTTAAAAAAATATAATTATAAACAGTAGAAATTATAAAACATCATTTCACCGTAAATTATATTATTACTAAAACTTTTATTTGTTTTTATTTGAGTATATGAGACTCGCGCTTATTAGGCCGTGGATGATTAAGAAATATTTCATTTTTCATTGTACTTTTCTTCTCATTAATATGTTTTTTTTTTTTTTCAATTGTTTATAATTTTTTCGTGACAAAGAAAAACATTAACATCAAGACAATTTATTATACGTGAAAACTCGGTGGTTCTATGTAAAAAAAATAAAATACCACCGAGATAAATCACATCTTTGAACAACAATTTATATTATTTATTATTATTTTTTTTTATCTTAGAATTTTTATTGTATTCTCATACATGTCACACATATAATTTTGACTTTCTATTTCAAATAGTTCAAAGAGCTTTCTTTTGATATTTGTACAAATATGAATGTTTCAAAGCTCAAGTAGTTCATATCAATGATTAGTCAGACGTACATGCGCAAAGCTTTACTAAGAAATTTTCTATTACACCAATACAAACTTGATTTTTTTTAGTTCATACATACCAACTATATTCTCAATAAGCTGCAGTATGTACTTATCAATTTTTTTTCTACTCAGTTTTTAATTATCGGGATTATCTTACGCCATGTCAGTTGAAATGTGAAAACGTTCGGCTTAATGTTTCAATTGGTATTTCGTCAAAACACTTTGATTATAAATTTTTAAATTATCGAAAAATCATCCATTTATATTATACAAGTATGAGTACATTGATTTTCACTTCTACTTATTATTTGTTTTTTTTTTTTTAAGTCAAACTATATCATGGACAGAGTTATCACAAACGTAAAGAACGTTTTCGATTTGATTTAAATTTTTTTTTCGTTTATTTTTATTCATAAATATTCAAAGAAAAATTTAAATTGTCAATTTTTTTTTAATTATTCATTTGCCGAATATCATAGTGATGATAAATTACTATTTATAAAAAGTTAATGGACATTTAAATATTTAAAAATAATTAAATTTTTCATAAATTTTGATTAACTGTGAGAATGATATTGTAGTTTTTTAAATTTATCTATAAAAGAATTTCTGAAACTGAGTTATACAACTTAAATGTCACATGTATATTAAGCCTTCTTGTTTAATTAAAAATATAATTCGATAATTACTGATAGATGATTGGATGTGCTGGTACAACTGGAAGATCACTGTCCAGTCTTAAATAAACTCCATTTTTAGATGTTAAATAGTGGGTTAATAGTTGACCTTTACCCTTGACAAATACCATTCCTCTTTGCTCAAAACCATAACTAAAAGGTTCAAGGATTTTTCTTGTTTCGTCCGTGACCTAAAAGTGTCATTGTTTTTTTTTTTTTTATTGGTCTAAAATTTTATAAAATATTATAATTAAACTGACCTGTATGTGTCCAACTTTTCCTGTACTTTCCATTCTTGATGCAACATTAACAGTATTTCCCCAAATATCATAATGTGGTTTTCTAGCACCAATAACACCAGCAGTTACTGGACCATGATTTATTCCCATTTTTAATACAAAATGATTAAAACTTTGTTCATTTATAAGTGATAATGCTTTTTTTAATTCAAGTGCAAATTCAACAAGCATTGATAAATGATTCCATCTTGGTCCATCTTCTGAGTCTTCATTTTCAGTTATTCCTGATGCTGCCATGTAAGTTGAACCAATTGTTTTTATTTTTATAATACATGCAAATCTCGGTTGATCCAGTATCTATTTAAAATAATCAAACAACATATGACTCGATGACTTGATAGTTTATAAATAAAAATTTACGTAGCAATTAACTTACTGCATCAAAGTCTGAAATGACCTCATTCAAAAATCTAAGACATTCTAATCCTTGATTATTAATACTTTCTTCACTATAAAAATCAGCAAAATTTGGCATACTTGCAAATAATACACCAACTTCTGAATAACTTTGACTGTAAAGATCATCATGATGACGCATTGTTGATAAAAAATATGCAGCAACATGAGGTGGTAAAATATTATAAATTAATGCACCATTTCGTCTTTTCATATCAGCTGCTCTTTCACGTTGTGCAACAACTTCACGACCACATAAATAAAGTATTCTTCTTGCTTTTTCTGCCTAAAATAAATATATTAATTGATAATTTTTTTAAAACAATTAAACCGTATCAAACAATTATGAATGAATAAAAAAAAATTAAAAAAAAAAAAACAAATAGTATATTTTTTTTTTTGTTTGCTAATGACATAATTTCAATTGTCTTTATTTAGAGCGTGAAAATTGTATTCGTTTATGTTTACCAATTTATTTTTCAAATTAATTGACATCGATTATTTCTTTACCCATTCCCATCGTTCAACTAATTCAATCTCACGCGCGCATTCTCATGTTATCACAGATACTATTTCACTCAAAATGTATACACATTTATTTATATCGATTATGTTCGATGGTTTGGAACAACAAAAGGATACTTTGATTGTTCCAAATTGAAAGATTGCTTAATTGCTTCATTCACATGTGCAAATAAATATATCATTTGTTTCTTCTTTTTTTTTTTTTTTTTTTTTTTTTTTTTTTTTTCTAAAAAGATCTTTTGATATTTTATTTCTAAAAAGATTATTACTACTTTATTCACTTATTTATTCATATAAAAACTTACATATCTGGCAACAGCAACGAGTATCGTTGCAATAGTCATCAATACTGCTGACAATGAATACTTGAGTGGAAATGGTACTGGATCAGCTGAATATGAAGATGCATCTTCACGATCTAAACCACCACCAAGCATCGAAATATTGATAAAACATTGGGCACCAGCAAGCATAAACATCATAACTGATTTACCAAGATAACTAACATAAGCTGGCATTGAAATGACAATTAATGCCAAAACACCAACATAAGAATAATACGATGGAAATGGACATTTTGTTGATTTAATTGATGCATTTGTTGATGGTACTTGTTCATCAATTATTGCACAATTTCCCTGAAATAATATTAATAGAAATTTAAGACAAAAATAAACTTTATTTTTAATGTTTAATTATAAATTTCAAGTACCATATCAAGAAGAAGAAATATACTAAGTGAAAATATCATTAAAAGTGCAAGTGTTCGACGAAGCCATCTTGCTCTAACTGCACTTCCTAGACATGTTGCACCAGCAAGTACAATTGCAAATAATGATACAACACCAGCACCACCCCATGTAAAAAGACCCCAAGGTTGTATCCTCCATATTGGTACAGCACAAATAAGAACTAATGGTCCACCTTAATATTAAATAAATATATTAGAAATTGAGTAATTTAAAAATTCACTATTTAAAGTTTCTTACCAAGCAATGAAAGTGGTGAAAATGCTTCACCAGAACTGTGAAATGCTGTCTCAACATTTGGATCTTTAAATTGAAGTGTTAACCATGATGCATGATCCTTCAATTTTGATCGACCATCTTTTTAAAATTAAACACAAAATATAATTAATAATAATAAAAAAAAAAACAAGGAAATTAATTATAATTGATTGATCACCACAGAAGGGAAAAAAAAAATTAATTATATTATAGAATGAAATTGACGTGGAGAAATTGAATTTTAATAATGATAAAATTTCAAACCTCTGTTGTCAAGTTCTTTACGTAATCGTTCACAAAAATCTTTTGAATCTTCACGATTATTTATGCTCTCTGAATGATCAATTATTCCTTGTGATGTTTCAGCATCACTTAGTGATGTAACACTTCTAGTCATACTTGGTTTAAATGGTTTAAGTGCTTTAACAATAAAATAAGTTACAAGCCCAGCTTTTGCAAGTGCTTCTTCACGATTTTCTCCATATGCTGGTTCAACTTCGAATTCATCATTGAGAAAACTCAGTGTTGTATTTGAAATATGAACACGCCTTAAATAAAAAATAAATAAACAATTATACAATGAAAAAATATTTGTAAATTATAAATTGATTCTAATTATACCCAGCTTTTCCACTGCTTTCCATTTTATTGGCAAGTTCAACATCTTTACTGTAAACATCAAATTGCCATTGCCTTTGACCAAGTACACCAGCCAATACTGCACCAGTATGAATACCAACTCTCATATCAACTGGACTATTTGTTTTTGCTTGAACATATTTTATTGCTTTGACCATTGATAAACCCATGTGAACTGATAATATTGCATGGTCACGTCTTTCTACTGGTGCTCCACTTATGCAGTAATAACAATCACCCAGAATTTTTATTCTCAACTGTTCGTACCTGTATAAATTACATCAATTTTATAAATATAATTATCATAATTTAATGTTGATAAAATTTATTATAAATATATATTTAATAATTGGTAAAAAAATTTGAGAAGCAAAAATGAGGATGCTACATATTTTAGTAGTACAAGTTAAGCATGTCAGACGTAATTTTATTTTATTTTTATAAGGGAAAATTTAAAGATTTAAATAATTTAATAATTCAAAACTTGGTATTTGAATTCTTGGCAATAATTGGAACATGATATTTTAATTGTCGATGGAATGTTTGATGAAGTATATTTGAAATTCTATATATGTACATCACCATTGATTCCAATAAATTCCACCCTAGTTGATGGACAAAGCATATCATTCATCTGTCAAAACCTTTGTCATCAAAACTACTCAAATTTATTTCTAAATACTCTAATAATTCCCATACAACTTGACTGTAATTTTCGTTTAATTCCAAATAATATAATTGTACATAGAAAAAATCCATATAATATTTGATTTGACAATTTAAATTTAACAAAAGAAAAAATAGTTTGATGACTCGTTCTATCAATTTCAAATAAAAAATAATACTCAAACTGTACCCAAATAGACTGTCAAATACAAGAATTGAAAAAAAAAAAGAAAAACTAATCAAAATAATTGTATTTACTTGGAAAAAAAAAAAGCCCACAAACAATTTATCAGCTGTTTTTATTGACTTGTCAAGAAATTTCACGTGCTGGAATGGAATAAACCTACACGAGGTGGTAAATCGATAGAAAAAAAGAAAAGAATAGAGAAAAAAAAGGGAGTGTAATGTATTTGGGGTCAAATGAAATTGGAAAATAAAATGTAGTTTGTCTGTATGATACGGGTATTTACCATTCACTGAGTCGATCAAAACGAGCAAAAAGTTCATTGAGAATTTTGACGAGTTCACTAGCGCTGTAAGTTGATGATATAGCAGTAAAACCAACAATATCAGCATAAAGTATTGATACATTTTCATGACGTGACATATAAATTTTTTTAAATTGTGTATCAAGTGATGCACCAAGATCCTGTCTCATTTTAACAGCAACATGTTCTGGCAATACACTCAACAACAAACGTTCTTGTTCAGCACTTTGTTCTTCAATAACAAGTTGTGCTTGTAAACATTGACGTGTTTCTAAAAATGCACGACGTTGTTGAAATTCAGCTAATGAATAACTTGATGTACCCAATATTGCTGAACCCATTGACAATGAAAAAGTGACTATCTGTAAATTATTTGATAAAAAAACAAAAATTATTTCTTCATATTTATTATTTATTGGAAACTTATTTGATAAAGCTATTGTGTTTATTGATTTTTAACTTTCAAAAAACTTTTTATATATAAAAAAAGATAAAAATATTGAGAGAGCTCTATAAATATATTTCAAAACTTGAAAATTTAATTAGATATTATTAAAATTAATTATTATTGTTTCAACACTTTGTGTGTAATATTAATTCTAAAATTAAAATGTTAATTATTTAATAAAATTTTAGATAATAATCAATACGATATTTTAATATTATTCAAACTTTGTTAATTATGTCTGCCAAAATACATTATTATTATGGTCTAATGAGCAACGTCAGTTTGCTCTAAACGTTTTGTTATACTCGAAGGATATATGGTCAAGGATGCTTAACTAATAATCTTTCTAAATACAAAGGGGATCTTTGACAAATAATTATATTAATTGAATAGTTTATCCTTTATCATAGTTAAATAATTATTATAATTTTAAGAGCTCAAACAAATGTGGTTATTTATTCACGTATTTTGATGCTTTATTGAAACTACCGCATTAATTATACTTGGTAATTTGCGTGCATGTTGAAAGCATCAGTAAATTTTATGTCGTATATATAAAATACTGTAAAATTTATTTTTACATTTAGTTTTTTTATAGTTTTTTAAGAAGAATAATTAGTTATTCGTTTTTGTAATATTAAAATTAGTTGAGTTAAATTAAATCTTAGAAATTCATGGAATTCATTGCTGTCGGATAAATGAAAAATATTTTAGTTCATTTTATTGATTAAAAGGATAATAAAAAGTAAAAAAAAAAATAGTGGCAGTTTGTTGAAATACGTTTTGTTTTGACAATGAATTTTTTCATTTATTTTTTATTTTTCTTGACATTTTAAAATATAATGTCTATTAATAGTATACAATAGTTTGATAAATATCATTAAACCTCTTATCTACACTATCAATAGAGTCTAACTATATGAACCTTGAACTCATTTGAAAAAAAAAAAAATACTACTTTGTATTCAACTTGACATTGTTTGTCCTCAATTCTATCAAAAAGCCAGTGCCATGGAAAAAAAAAACCAGAGGATATTAAATTTTATAGCTAATATATGCAAAAGAAGATCAAAAGTTCAAAAAAAAAAAAAAAAAAAAAAAAAAAAAAAAAAAAAAAAAGCTCAAATATATAAAAAAAATTTGACGATTTAATTAAAATTATTTTCTTTATAAAATTCATATATATTTTTGTAATAAAAATATATCAAATATAACATACCAAGACGTCAATTGGTGTTTGAAAAGGATTTTTTCCAAGGCCAACAACAGTAACAACATATGTAGCAAGAGTACCAAGTGCAAGTAAAGCACAATGTAATAATTTAAGTGGTAATGTTGCAAATGATAAATAAATTAATAATAATACCCATCCAAGACTGTCTCTCTGTGTGACGTCTGGTTTTAAAAATAATTGTAAAAGTAATTGTGCTATTGATAATATCCATGATACACATGGTAATGCTGACCATAATGTATTTCTAGCTGTGGTACCACGTTCAGCAATTGCTAATAAACCAAGATTAAGTCCCATAAATATAGCACATACACCACGTGCTTGTAATTCTGGCTCTGGTGATATTATTGTATAAATATCATAAAAAATTGCTGATAAAAGAAAGCAGTGTAAACCACCACGTCGTTGTTGTAATGATGATGCACGATAAACTCTCTCCAATTTTTCACATGAAAAATTTGATTTAAATAGACTTGAGGGTCTACCTGATTTTAGGTATGACTCCTCATTTGGCAATGCATGTTTATGTGATGGCATTTTTATTATTTTTAATATTATATTTCTTTTATTAATTTTATTTTTACATACTTTCGTATGACCTTGATATTTACAACTCTCATAACTTTATCATCAAATTATTTCAAGGTAATCACTTTTTTCTTGATATTTTTACACCACTTATGTATTATTTCATTTGAATTATCCAATAAATTATTTATTTCGTTGATCAACATTATTATTTCCATTTCCTTTATTTATTATTTTTCGATTTAATTAATAATAATATTATCAATTAAATTTATATCGTTGATTTTTTTTTCTTTTTTTTCATTACAATATTTTGAAATATTTATTTTTTTTGCCACAATCACTTGAACATAAATTTGTTTTTTAAATAAACAAAGTAATCAAAGGAAGAAGAAAAAAAAAAAAAAAAAATGAATAAATTAATAAAAATAATACAATTAACTAATTGATTGTTGAAATTTAATTTTTTTTTGAATTTATTGTCGTTAATTTTGGTGTAACGATATACCCATGTTGATACGGTCTATGTGCGGTCATAAGGGTCACTTTGAACAGTGTCTTAAATGCACCGCCCGCGCGTGCGGGGGACTGCCCGGGTTACTACCAGTTTTATCCTTAGTTTCTTGATTGTGGGGTATTTTTGCTCACAGGCAAACTGCCGACTATCACCGGTGCTATCCGATTTTGTTCACAATTTCAATTCGTTTTGTCTTGCGCTATACTGTATAAAACCCACCCTGGGTCGATATCAAAACCATCATCCCCCGCGAACACTCACACATCACACAAATACCATTCAACCAAGAGGTTTTGCTGAGTTTATTTAAGTGTGTACATGTGAGTGACTGAGTGAGTGAGTAAAAAAATATTTTACAATCCCTTTTTTTTACCTTCAGTGTCCTCGGTACTTTCCCCTTGTAAAAACTAAGACTTTTTTATATATATTTTCCTCTTTTTTATTCTTTGTCACACTTTACTTTTCTCAGAGACTTTTTCTTTTATCACTTGAGTTTTCCTTTTTTTTTTTTCTTTCTTGTCTTTTTTAATTCATCTATTTTTGTGTTTATTTTTCTTTCTTTATTCTGGTTTGTATATCAATTATTTTTTTCTACTTTTAAAAAGTTTCCACTTGTACACATCACAAGGAAATATTATCTCTGTGATTGTTATGATGACACACATATACATCGATAGGCAACTCGACCTTAAGATGCTTTTTTATTCTTTTCCTGGTTATTAATAAAAAGTAATAATAATTTTTTAAATTACACGTGTCTGATTATCAAACTTGTTGTTACAAATGAAAAGCATTTCATCGTTCTCAGGGAAATAATATAAAAGAAGTCATTATAATTTTCTAAAAAAAAAAAACAGCTCAACAACAGCTGAACACTTGCTATTTTCATATAAATTTTTTAAATAATTATTACATAAATTAAAATAATAATTTTATTAATAATTTAGGACAGTATTTTCGAGAAAATAAAAAATCAAAAGCAAGATTATAGTAGTGAACAAAAAGATTGTTCAAAATGAAATATGATGAAGAAATAAAAATAAAACATGTTTTATTAATTACCAAAGAATTGATTATACTTAATTGTAAAATTGAAAATATATACTCGTTGAAAAACAATAATTACGAGCTTGTTAATCGTGAAAATATAGACATGGATTTTTAATTTCCGGATAAAATTTTCTTCAATAAATGGAATAATTGAGCTAAATATTGGATCGATGATCAATGAACTGGAATGCCAGCACAATGTCAAAGAGCAAAAATAGACCCTTGATTGAAACATCACAGAATAATTTTTTTTTTTCATCTAACGGTTAAAAAAAAAATCCTAAAAATAAAATACAAGCTTTTTTTTTTTCTTGTTGATTCGATGTAAAAAAAATTATTTATTTTATATTGTTGATCAATATTTTACTGAAAAAAAAAGCTATAAAAATATATTGATGTATGAAGAATGATTAAAATTTACTGTGCAAGTGCCATCTTCAACATTTCTTCTTGTACAATATAACCAACTTGATGCATTTCTTTGACAATTTTGGGCTTTTGACTCAACGAGTCAATCCATTTGTAGTATGGTAATTCTTCATTGATACCACCGTATTTTTTTGGTAAATATTCTGGAGAAATATGAGTGTGTAAACTTGACATGTCATCACCATGAAAATACACACGATCTTGCATTTTTTTATTCAACAATGGCTTAAACATGGAATATATTATATCAAATATCCAGGATTGATGAATAATATGAATCGCATGAGTTTTCATTGGAAATGATGTTACCATTAATGCCATTACCATACTGGCAATCTAAAATAAAATTATAAAATATTATTTGTATCAAATTTAAACGACTATTTACATAAAAAAATTACCTGAGGTGTGATTGACCATGCATGTGCCATTGTTATATTTTGAAGATCAAATAAAACAACACCACCAAGAATTTGTGCTCGTGGTTCCAAAACACCAAGCTCCAATATAATAACAGTTGCTTTAAATATTTCTTCAAGACTATATTTTTTAGGATCCCAATTTCCAATACGATAAATCATCATTCTACGTCCACATTGGGTTCTATATGCTGGTACTGTTACGACATCATCATCACCAATATGACGCATTTTAAGTGGATCAACATTCTCATGTATCGATGGATTTTGTTCTTTAAAATCGCAGTATCTCACAATCTATGAAAATTCAATTATTTTTAAAATATAAATCATATTTATTTTTATGATGATGTGATTACTCACCAATCGATGGGCACGATGTACATTGAAACTTCGAGCACGTAGAAATCTAATGAGAAAAGCATCGTCCATTCGATGTGGGTCACACTCACCTCTTTCTATTAA